>JAVJIF010009350.1:0-177808 GCA_038442645.1 Agave tequilana | reverse complement strand
TAATTTGTCTTCCCAATCTGTCTGTCAAAGTTTGGCTACGTAGCAGAAGTTTTGGCTACCCAGCTGAACTATTCTCCTGTAGCTTTTTGTCTTCAATTGATCTGTATTGGTGAATTTTTGTGATTCATCTTGCACTTGTACTGTTGAAAACTGGTAGGGGTACCTGATATACAGAAAACACCAAATTAAAGTAAGAAAAAGAAAATCAAAATTTAAATAAAAGAAAGATTAGAAAACTTGAGTTGCCTCCCAAAAAGCGTTTTAAGTTATAGTCATTAACTAGACTTTCTTGTGCACTCAATTAGCCTCATCAAGAAGTAATGAGACATTGTGTTTGTTGATGTCCCCTTCCACGTATGGTTTCAGTCTTTGACCATTCACTTGAACGTTCATTTCGTCGTACTATGAATCTTTATCACTCCACGTGAAAAAAATGACTTAACTTAAATGGTCTTGGCCATCTTGAGCGTAGTTTGCCTGGGAAGAATCACAAACAAAAGTTGAAGAGAAGCATGTACTTTCTGTCCTTTTACAAACTCTCTCCTTATGATATGCTTGTCATGCCATCTCTTCGTCCTTTCTTTATATATCTTTGCATTCTCATAGGTATTGTTGCGAAATTTCTACATCTCATTAAGTTGCAACAATCTTTTCTCTCCCGCTTTTTGCATGTCAAAATTTAGTAGCTTCATTGCCCAATATGCCTTGTGTTCCAATTCCACCGAAAGATAATATGCCTTAACATATATTATACAGTATGGAGACATACCAATTTGGTGTTTTGAATGCTGTTCTATATGCTCATAATGCATCGTCAAGCTTCAAAAAACAATCTCTTCTTGAAGTATTCACCGTTTTCTCTAGAATTCACTTGAGCTCTCTATTGAAACTTCTACTTGGGCACTTGTTTGTAGGTGATATGGTGTGACCACACAGTACTTCTTCCATATTTGAGCAATAAGGTCTTGACTTGGTGATTAAAAAAATATTCCCCACCATCACTAATGATTGCCCTTGGTATACCAAACTTTGTAAAGATATTCTTCTTTAAAAAATTAACCACCCACTCTTGCATCATTGAATGGTAAGGCAACAACTTTTACTATTTATAAACATAATCAACAGCAATAAGAATAAACTGATTTGAAAAAGAAGGCGAAAAGGGGCCCATGAATTCAATACCCCCCCCCACATCAAATATTTTCTACCTTAAGGATGTTGCTGAGAGGCATCTCGTTTCTTTTAGAAATACTACCACTTCTTTGACACGCATCATATGCATTGACATAAGCATAAGCATCTTTGAATAACGAAGGGCTAATAAAATCTAGATTGAAGTACCTTGGTCGATTTTTTGGTACACCAAAATGACCTCCCACCTCTCTTGTATGGTAATGATTGAGAATGCTCTCATCTCCTCCTCTGGTACACATCTTTTCATAATTTGATCTGCATAATGGTTAATGGGATTGGATCTACCCATAGGTAGAATTTCTCATCTGCTAAAAACTTCTTCTTGCCTTGGAAAGAGAAGATCAGTAGGAAAAAACACAACATACTAAGAAATTTATGAAGTCAGCATATCATGGTGTTATTTATTGTTAATGGCCATCATGCACCTTTGAATATGGCTTGTGCATTACATAAAGCAAACAATATTCTCCAATAAGCAAAAGTACCATAAGGACATGTAAAAGTAATTTTTCTCTTGGTCTTTTGGTACTATTGAAATTTTGTTATATCCTGAGTATCAATCTAGAAAACAATAATATGTATGGCTCGGAAAGTCTCTTCAACATTTGGTCAATGAAAAAGCAATGAAAAAATGATCTTTATGGGTTGCTTTATTAAGTTTTCTATAATCCATATACACTCTCCCCCGTTGTTGTCCTAGTTAGTATTTAACCATTATTGTCATTTTTCTTACCACTGTGATGCCCCCTTTCTTTGGAACTACTTGAACTGGACTGACCCAACTACTATCAGAAATAGCATAGATCATACCTATGTCAAGAAGTTTCAAAACCTCTTTTCTTACCACTTCTTTCATTGCTGGATTCAAATGATGTTGTGGCTGAACTGAAGGCCTATAGTTATCCTCCCATTAAGATCTTATGCATACAACAAACTAAGGGGTTCCTTTGATATTTGTAATGTCCATCCAAACGCCGTTTAGTGATATAGTATAGCGCAAGAGTTTCTCTTCCTCATCACTTGTTCTAAGCTCTTCAGTCAGTTGCTTCTCATAATTAGGCATTAGTGTGTTGCCTCCAAATAGTTCGTACACTCGCTTCTTTCAAAGTTCTCTCAGTGATTGTATCTGAATGGATCACGCATGCTTTTAGTGGCAGTGTTGGAATCTCTCTTCTTTCAAAGTTCTCTTCAACTTGTCGAGATGTGGTTCATAATTCTTATGATACTACACTAAATTATCTCCTTTCGGTCTTCAATTTAGTCATCTAAACAATTGTGACCATCAATTGATAAAATAAAATGATAGTAGGAACTTAATATGCATGTAGGTTTATGGGGCTAACCTTAATTACTTGTTTGTATCTTCATACAATCTACTTCTATCAATGCCTTACTAAAAAAATTAGTTCATATCTAAGGAATTGAAAAGCGTCAAATAAAAAAGAGAAAATATTATGCAAAATTAAATAAAGAGAGGGGAAGAAAGCACCAATAGAGAAGCCCTTGAGAAGTGTTTTCTTATTGTTTTTTCTTCTCAGAAACTCAGAGATTTAATGGCAGCCAACATAATTTTACTAATTAAAAACTAGAATTCAATAGAGAGAAAAATTGCTTCTTGAATACAAGATGTTGTCATGCTTTATAAGCTACAGAGACCTTCCCTAACCCTAACGACTCCGCAAAGCCGTTCCCAAAATTAATACAAATTTACGTGTAGTCTCTGTTGAGATGTTCCAGTTCTTTTTTGGGCCTCTGGTTCTACATCTCCTCTTCACTTGATACATCAATAATTCATCAGTTGTTTCTTCTAAATTGTGCTCTTGACCTAATATCTGCAAAATATACTCAAGAAAAAATACCAATACATAATTAAATTGGTAAATAATAGGCATAAAAAGTGATGTAAAATATGTATATAAAAGCTCACACATCACACCCTCATACCTAACTTTTTATAGTCCTAGAGCAAAATCCTAAAAAGAAACTAAATAAATCCTAAAAATAAAAAAATCATAACTCACTTTTGTAGGATAGGAATCGCGGTTGCACTCAGTATGTGCAACAAGCCATTAAACCCCTAGGTTAGCCTAGTGGATGAGTGTTATCTCATGAGAGTTTTTAGTAAATTACACCGACAAATTTGGTGAAAGAAAAATGGAAAAGAAGATATTAAGATAAAAATAATAACAAAATATAAGGATAACAAAAAAATAAAGAAATAAAAAATAAAATAAAGATAAAATATTTTTTGGAGTGGTAAGCATCACTAATATATAAGTTCATACTTACCATAAACAGTCATCTTCAAATTCAATCCTACCAACAATCCTATCATCTAATTGTAGAAAATTTTAAATCTTAGCATATATTATCATCTTTCATAAGTTTGCAATCCTATGCATTTTTGTGAATATGTGATAGGTTTACTGGGGATTTTGATTCAAACTTTCATATTTAAATTTTTTATTCATTTGTTGGAGAAGTTCAAAGTATTACCATTTTGTTGCCTTTTAGGCACTTCTCTTTTATACACACCACACACACCACACACACACACACACACACACAAACTTACCTAATTATCTTCACATAAATATCAAGGCTTTTTGAGGCTAAAGTATCTAGCTAATCAATAATTTAGATTTTTCTTTATTTATTATGTTTCTTTTTTAAGTATTAAGTACTTCTCATCATTCCAAGCTTAAACTAGTGTGTAAGTGTAGATAAAGTGCATATTCATTTACAAAGTCTAGACGACAATAAAATTTAAGATTTTTCATCTCTACTCAAAAAATTTAGAATTCCATCAAGTTGATATTCCTAACCAATTCAAGTTATATGGTTACTAATCTCTTACAACTAGATCAATTTATCACAAATTCTTTTTTTTATAGAAACCCAATTGCATGTGAAAATAGATAATATAGAAGTTAGCTAATATGCAAACTCTAAGAATAGAAACTCCTAAAAATTCAAAAGTAACTGAAATCTCTCCCTCATACCTAAGATGTGCCATGTCCTTATGTACAAAAAGAATAATCCCTACAAAATATGAATACTAATTTATGCCCAAAAAGACCAAAATAAGTACTGAAATAATTACCCAGATCATAAAAATTTCGTAAATATAGAAATATTTAATCATGAAAAAAAATTCACCCACTAATTTTTCTTCTCAATCTAATTGTCAAAGTTTGGCTACGTAGCAGAAATTTCGGCTACCCAGCCAAACTATTTTTCCTGTAGCTCTTGTCTTCAATTGATCTCTATTGGTGAATTTTTTTGATTCATCTTGCACTTGTACTGCTGAATCTGGTAGGGTTACCTAATATACAGAAAATACTAAATTAAAGTAAGAAAAAGAAAATCAAAATTTAAAAGTTTAGAAAAATTGAGTTGCCTACCAAAAAAACATTTTAAGTTATAGTCATTAACTAGACTTTTCTTGTGCACTTATTCGCCTCATCAAGAAGGAATGAGACTTTGTGTTTGTTGATGTCCCCTTCCACGTATGGTTTCAGTATTTGACCATTCACCTTGAACGTTCTTTTCATCGTACTATGAATCTTTATCACTCCATGTGAAAAAATTTGACTTACCTCAAATGGTCCCGGCCATCTTGGGTTAGTTGTAGGAAGAATCGCACAAGAGTTGAAGAGAAGCATGTACT
The DNA here is from genome assembly GCA_038442645.1 of Agave tequilana. Lineage (NCBI taxonomy): Eukaryota > Viridiplantae > Streptophyta > Magnoliopsida > Asparagales > Asparagaceae > Agave > Agave tequilana. The sequence continues at coordinate 172,944 of JAVJIF010009350.1, read as the reverse complement.
TTCTGTCCTTTTACAAAACTCTCTCCTTATGATATGCTTGTCATGCCATCTCTTCGTCCTTTCTTTATATATCTTTTGCATTCTCATAGGTATTGTACCCGAATTTCTACATCTCATTAAGTTGCAGCAATCTTTTCTCACCCGCTGTTTGCATGTAAAAAATTAGTAGCTTTATTGCCCAATATGCCTTGTGTTCCAATTCCACTGAAAAATAATATGCCTTACCATATATATACAGTATGGAGACATACCAATTGGGTTTGAACGCTGTTCTATATGCCCATAATGCATCGTCAAGCTTCAAAAAACCAATCTCTCCTTGAAGTATTCATCGTTTTCTCTAGGATTCACTTGACCTCTCTATTGAAAACTTCTACCTGGCCACTTGTTTGTGGGGTGATATGGTGTGGCCACACAGTGCTTTACTCCATATTTGAGCAATAAGGTCTTGACTTGGTGATTACAAAAATGTTTCCCACCATCACTAATGATTGCCCTTGGTATACCAAACTTTGTAAAGATATTCTTCTTTAAAAAAGTTACCACCACTCTTGCATCATTGAATGGTAAGGCAACAAATTTTACCTATTTAGAAACATAATCAACAGTAATAAGAATAAATTGATTTGAAAAAAAGGCGAAAATGGGCCCATGAAATCATTACCCCCACATCAAATATTTCTATCTCAAGGATGTAGTTGAGAGGCATCTCGTTTCATCTAGAAATATTATCACTCTTTGACATGCATCATATGCATTGATATAAGCAAAAGCATCTTTGAATAACGAAGGCTAATAAAATCCTGTTTGAAGTACCTTGGTCGATTTTTTGGTAACACCAAAATGACCTCCCACCTCTCTGTATGGTAATGATTGAGAATGCTCTCCATCTCCTCCTCCGGCACACATCATCTCACAATTTGATCCGCATAATGCTTATAGAAGATTGGATCTTCCCATTGGTAGAATTTCACATCTGCTAAAAATTTCTTCTTGCTTTGAAAAGAGGAGATCAGTAGGAAAAATATCACATACTAAGAAATTTATAAAGTCGGCATATCATGGTGTTGTGTTGTTGTTAATGGCCATCATGCACCTTTAAAATATGGGTTGTGCATTACATAAACCAAACAATATTCTCCTATAAGCAAAAGTACCATAAGGACATGTAAAAGTGATTTTCTCTTGGTCTTCTGGTTCTATGGCAATTTTGTTATATTCTGAATATCCATCTAGAAAACAACAATATGTATGGCTCGAAAGTCTCTCCAACATTTGGTCAATGAAAAGCAATGAAAATGATCTTTATGGGTTGTTTTATTAAGTTTCTATAATCCATATACACTCTCCCCCCGTTGTGGTCCTAGTTAGTATTAACTCATTATTGTCGTTTTTTACCACTGTGATGCCCCTTTCTTGGAACTACTTGAACTGGACGAACCCAACTACTATCAGAAATAGCATAGATCATATCTATGTCAAGAAGTTTCAAAACCTCTTTCCTTACCACTTCTTCATTGCTGGATTCAAATGACGTTGTAGATGAACTGAAGGCAAATCATCTAGTTTGGGAGTCACCGGCTAAAGTTTCACTATCCGAGAAAATAATAAAGCCTAAGAAAAACTAAGGGAACAAATAAATAAATACAAATAAATGGCATGAAAGTTAGAGTCGATATCCCAAAAATCTTCACAGTTCACAAAGTGCATATTTCTAGGGAGAGTTTTATGAAGATCAAAGAATCGATTTAATTTTAAAATTCTTACATTTAATTTATAACAAGATTTTTCATTTAGGCTTAGTTTACGAAAGAATAATTTCTGATAACTTATGACCTTGGATCACTTAAATTTTCGAAAAAATATTTCAACACTTTTCTCTATTTTCAAAATGCGTTTTCAAAAATACTATATTGATCTCTTTATTATGGATTTTGTGGGTGTAATCTGCTAAAAAACCCTTAGGAAACAAAACTTCTCCTCTAGGGAAAACTTAGAGGTTAACGTTTTGTTGCACATACTCGGTGCAATCGCGTCACCTGCGAAATTGATGTAATAATTTTCTTAATTTTTATGTTTTGCTCGGGACGAGTAAAAGATAAGTGTGGGGTGTGATTAGGGGGGGCAATTCAGACCCGATCCGCCAGACCCGACCTGACCCGACTCAGAGTAAGTGGGTATGGGTTTGAACTATACGGGTTGGGTTGTAATCGGGTCGACCCACCAGACCCGATTAATAAATGGGTCGGGTCGACCCAAACCCACCAAACCGCTAGACCCGCTAAGACCCGTTTACCTTTTTATAATTTTGATCCAGTGATTATATGAAATGAGAGGTAAATGAGTTATTTTCATGTATATATTTATTAAAGAATATTTTATATCTCTCTTCTATAGTCTATTTGATTAACTTGTAAGTTTATTGTTCTCTTTTGTGCTAGATAATGAGAAATTAGATTTGGATGAGCTCACCGAAGATATTATGAATCTTAGTATGGAGTCTTTAACTCAAGAATCTACTTACTGTTCTTACTTGAGCACGAAGGTAATGACATTTATTTTTGTTGTTAATTTATACTTCGAAGAGCGGATGATTGTTGTTAATTTATACTTCAGCAAAAAGACTTTGATTACATGACAGAAACATGTGGCCTCCAATTACAGACTTTAATGTTTCATTTAACCTCACAGAGTATGGAAGAGAGCTTGGTGTCCTTTTAAGACTAATCTATTGTGTGTTAACGACTTGTAAAAACGGTGTTAATTATACACGCTACTATTTCTTGATATTTTTTTTGTAGGTTAACAGAGCTTGTTTCCTTATGTTGGTTTTGATATTTTACTGGCGATGCTGATAGTGCTCTCGAAGGCTTGTGGACCAAGAAGAAAGTTAAAGTCAGTCAGCAAGATACCAATATTTGATCTTCCTATTAAGCCGGTTCAGTGGCAATTTTTTTTTTTAACAGAAGCCAGTGGCTTGAGTTAGATTTTCATATTTTGAAGCTTTAAAAAACGTAGCTGAGCAAAACTCTACTGGAATTGTGAAATGTACTAGCCCATCACGGCTTTTTTGTCTCTTGAACCATTGTTTTTTGTTATAAATTTCAATTTTCTTAGTATCTGAGTAAATTTGTATCTCATAACTTTGTTATCAGCTTTCTTTGTACTGAAAATATGTCATTCAAATGAGTCATTTGGGTCTAACAGGTCGACCCGACCCGACCGACCCATTTAGTTAAATGGGTCAAATGGGTCGGGTCGGGTCTCGACCCGCATAATACTGGGTCGGGTTTGGATTTGGATTTTTGACCCATATAAATAAATGGGTCGGGTCGACCCGACCCGATTATGGGTCAACCCATTTAAGACCCGACCCAATTAGACCCGACCCGACCCAATTGCCACCCCTAGGTGTGATTAGTCTCTAAATATGCATATTTCATGTCACATCTTCACATTAATAAATACGAAATTCTGTTAATAACACCTCTCTTCTATGTTTCTAGGTCCATGGCATGAAATGAAGATGACGCCCAAAATCTCTTTATTTGGTGATTAAAGCTTACACATATAGCCATTAACTTTGGAAGGTGGTTCTGTCAAAACCGGGTGCCCATATCCAGAAACCACGGGGTACATCTAATAGGAGAGCAAACCAACATGACACGACAGAAGTCTGTGCGCGTGCAACCACATTATGGCCACGAAAACGCGACCATAGCATCATTTTCGCGGCTTCTTTATGTAGCCGCGCGTCAACATTTAACGCGCGGCCCCGTGACACCCCCTGGTGCCCCCCTTGGCCTATAAATACCCTGGATTTTTAGATTTCTAGGGAGAAGAGTTTTTAAGGGTAGTTTATCTCATTTGTGTAGTATAGTGTAGTTTTCTTCTTTCTTTTATTTTCATTTTCTTTGTAGATCATGTAATAGGGAAGAGAGATACAAATGATGAAGGTTAGGGTTCTTATAATGGAAGGTGACATTCTATGAAAGGTTCTCTCCTTATCTCTATTGCTTTTCTTCTCTTTAACTCTTTAAATGCTTAGTTTTTTATCTCATGGAAACTAACCACTAATTTGCTAACTCCTTACTTGATAATCCACATGAATCTAGTAGCATCTACATGGCCTTGCTCTTGCAAGAGCCATTAATGGCTCATGATAATGGATTCTAATACTCTAATGTCTAACTCTCTAACAAGCTAATATTACTTCATTTCATACTTGCTCTAGTTAGTTCTGATAGTTTAAGTGTAGCTTGCACTTGTTTTGTTGAGTATAGATGTGTAAGTGATCTTAAGGGTCATGCTTTGAAACGCTCTAAACCAAGGACTACTGAAGGCCAAGGATACATGTAAGGCAACTATCAATAAGAGGTTAGCATTGTTAGTAGAGCCATTAGTAGTTAGTAGCTATAGGTTTTCTTTCCATTTTATATTATTTTAGAAATAAATACAAAAATCACAAATACATTCTTTTCAATGTTTCTATTTTTGTTTCCACCGTACACTTCTCTTTTCATTCTTTGTTTTATTTTCTTTTCATTCTTTGGAACATAGAAGAACCATTATCTACACATATGAACATACTGTAAATCTTTTATCGCTTCCTGTCCCTGTGGATTTGACCCATTTAGCCTCTATGCTATAACGAAAGTATCGAGGAAGTCAAAAGCGCGCGTACACTTTTCAAACAACACCTTTTCTATAAGGTTTTCCCCCGATTAGCATACAATACCCGTACTGCCGTGAAAACATGACTTTTGCCATGTTTTCGCGGTAGTACAGAGAAGCCACGATCGAGTTTCGATTAAAGCAAATTCTCGTCACATAAAAGGGATAATGACAAAATCTATGATCTCCTCCCCTGGATGTGGCCAACATATCTAATGTTAGTAAATAAGGGAGAGCATTTGCTCCTCCTATCTGCTCACGCCTCCCCCTCTGGTTTTTTCCTATAAATACTGCATTTCTCAGAGGCAAAAAAAAAAAAAAAACGATTAGGCAGAGATGGATTCTTAGGCTAGTTTTTATTCTAGTTTAGTGTAGGTTTCATTTTTATGTAATTTTTAATTTTTTTGTAAACATAGGTTATTCATGCAAATAAGAGAGAGATTTATGTTGAGAGTGACATCAATGTAACCTTCCTCTTTTCTTCATCGTTTCTCTATTAATCAAAAGGTACGAATTTTTATGGTCTTCTTTGTTTCTTGTTGTTCTTCTTCTTTTATACTTTTTCTCTTTTGGTACCAATTGCAATCCAAGTGAGTCTTATAGTATCGAAAGATTGCGAGTGCCAGCGATAGCTCATGATATGGATTTTAGTCTTAGTCTGTATCATTTCATACTTTTGTTGTCTTGATGATGTAATGTGGAAGAGATGAGAATCAACTCTTATGGGCTATGCGCTGATCGCCTCCACTTCAAGGTCACACCATCGCCAAAGGTTCAAGGTCAGCATTTGGCCAAAGGAGGTAAGTATTTCTTTTTGATTTTTTTCCTTTTAATCCTTTAGTTTAAGTCACTTCCAATCACCAACTCTTTTCTTTACTCTTTTCATTTATATTCTTTAACTAAGTTTTCTAAAATTTCAAAATCGTCATCTCCTTCTATCTACCACATTTACAAATTAATATAGCTTTTTCCTTTTTTCTTTATAAAGAATAAAGAAGACTTTAACCATCTTTAGTGAACTAAAAGAGAACGTACTAAAAACTTCCATCGCTAGTCCCTCCTTATGAATCACAACCCGCATAGCTACTTGCTATAGCGGTAGTATTGAGTACCTAGTACCATCTATTATCAATTCTGAAATTTTGTATTTCTGCGTGAAGGTTCTACCTCAATCACTCATTCATCCTTCTAGGCTTCTGCTTTACAGGTATGGTGTGCCTTGATGGAGAGTTTGTGACAAATAATGTTGGATCAATTCCAAGAATATCGGTGGCAGTCCATGCGAAGATATCCAAATTGTCTGACAGAAACTTCTTGAACAAGGCTTTCTCTTGGGGATGCAGCTTCGAGCCGATTCGGAAGATCCGTTCTGGGTGACATGGATCTATAGAGAAAGATTTGGGATCCTCTTTGGATTGTTGTCTGGGTCACTCGATTCACTAGGTGAGTCAGGGTCCAGGTCCTCCGACTCGACAAGGGAATCAGAGTCTTGGCTTTCGCCACTTTGTGATTGCTATTGGTGAGTAACCCTCTTTTATTTCTTGTCCGTGGAGGATCCTTCATAAGTGACTTCTCTGGAGGTCTTTGTTACCCAGTCGGACTTCTTTCAGGCTAATGTGGCTATAGTTTGGGCCATCGTCTGGTTACCCCTTACACCAGAAATTCCTATCGGTGTGGGGTACTTCAGAAGTTAATGATGGGTGGACGTGACTGCCCTAATCATATGATCCATGGCCTCCTGAGGATCGTGTTGTGGGAAAATTTGACGTAATGGACACATTGCTCTGTGATAATGTTGTATAGATCTGCTCAGATGGGGAAACGTAACTATTTCCAGTGAGTGCGCCTTGATCCCGCCAAATTCATAGAGAAGTGCCTAGGTATGAGGGATAATCCTCTTTCGAGCCACCTCGGGAGTGCCTTCATCCGATCTAAGGTGTGACCATACAGAATGTTAATGTTGATCCATCCGTCGACCAAGATCTTTGACATCCAGCAACAACCGATTTGCATTATCATGACCAAAGCATCATTGTGCGAAAAGTGCCTGGCGTGGGCGTCGGTCTCCAAGAAGTAGATGGGCATGCCCAGTGATGAAGGTGTTGGCCCAAGGGCCTTTAACCCTAGTTTTGATGTGATGGAACTCATTGAGTTATTTTGTACTAATAAATATTTGTTAAATATGTTTCAGAAAAATCAAAGGAATGATTAGCTTCACTCAAGACTCACAAATTTGAAAGCTCATCTAAGAGATCGAAGAGCCTAAAGCATCAAGAGCATTCAAGATTGAAGGCTAGCTCGAAGTTTAAAAAAGGATCAAAAAAAGAAGCAAAAAAGAATTTATTTTTGCTTTTTATTCATGTAAGATTTAGTTTGTTAAAACCAATCTAGATGATCTAGAAGCTCATGAGTCACACAAAAATAGTTATATACTTTCTGTGTATAATTCTAAAATTTCTTGAAAAGAATTTTCATTTTCGAAACTGAATTTCAAAACATTTTCTTTTGATAAATAGACTTTACAAAATAGATTTTTCCTATTTTACAAAATCAAGTTTTACATTTTGTTTTTGTGTTGATCTAGTATCACACATATTTTAAGCTTCTAATATATTCATGAACTCTGGTTTGTAAAAAGAATTCAAAGTATTTTGTGAAAAAATCAAAATGTATTTCAGAACTTTTATATACTTTGTTTTTGACCTAAAGTCGGTCGATGGCATGGTAGACTGCCGGTAGAGCTGAATTGCTCTGTCGGTCGATCGCTCGATCAATTGTTTATGCACGGTCTGCACAATTTCAAACTTGTGCACATCGGTCGATCGCCGGGTCGACCGAGTGCTCTGGGTCACTACTTTTGCCTAGTGACGGCGACCAGCCGGTAGACCACCATTCCCCAATGGTCCATGATCGTGCACGTATATTGCATATTTAATATCACATGTGTCACATCTCTACATTTATTTATAATTAAACTTTACTATTTGATATATTTTCATGTCCAGTGGCGTGTAGGATAATTAAGGAAGAAAAGAGAGATTGACAGATTTCTCCAATTAAATCCAAAAATTCAAAAGAAAGGGGATCAATTCAAATCCAAAGGCTCTAGAAGCCAACTATCTGTAAACTAAATATATCAGATAAGATAATATCATCAAAATTCGAAAGAAAAATGGATTAGAAAAGACCCTATTAGTTTTGTTAAGGATAAAGAGATAAATCGTCAAATCTAGAGTAGATATTCAAAATTCAAGAAGATAAAAGAATAAAGAATGAGTCAACGGACAGCTGCTCCCAGATTCTGGCCCTACAGCTAGGATATTGCCACAAAAATGCTGCCTTTCCGCGTTTCCACCACATTTTATTTGAATCTGGGGGAGCGCCAACTCCCCCTATCTTCATACGCTCTCCGCCTGTTACTTTTGTATAAATACTGGTTTTTCTAAAGTAAAATGTACACGGAAGGGCTATAAATTTTATGTTGAAAAGAAAGAATTTAGGGTTGTAATGTGAGATTGGAGAGTTGTATACAATAATTCATGAATGAAATTCAGTCTTCTTCCATCAAGATCGTGCACCATTTCAGTATAAGCTTTCTTTACTTGCCTTTATAATTTCTGTTATGCAATTCTTCTCTTTTAATTTAATGTTCTGTCTTATGCTTTCATTAACAATCTAGTGTTTGTCTTTTTCTCTTTTCAATTATTAGTTCTTCCCTTTTCTTTTCATCAACATCGTTCGGAGGAGGCAGACGTTAATGCGACAACAAGAAACCAAGACTTATATTGATTTCGGGTTTCATCTGTCTCTTCCCCTCTTCTCATTTCATTCTTTTCCATCACTTATTTACTCAGTCTTTGCACCGTTGAGTACTTCTTTTATTTCTTATACTTCATATTTTTCATGCTTAAAGAACTTTAATTTTTAGAATAAAAAACTACAACCTTCATCCAAAAACTTCTCAACTAGATTAAGTTTAGATTTAGAATTTAATAACCAAGTTTTAAACAAGTCTCTATGGATTCGACCCTATTCTTGCCACTATAAAATTTTTCTAAAAAATTTTAAAGCAAAATTACATTTTTATTATTTGTTCATGGTTTAAACAACAATGAAATTATTTATGACTTTCGAACCGTGATTAGTCCGAAATCTGACTGTTGGTGGTTGACCGCCCGATCAACCGACCGGTTGATTAGGCTTGGATTTATCCCAACCGACTATATTTATTCTTGTCTTTTTCTAGACTAATCCATAAAGGCTATTTTTGAATTTAATCTCTCTCCTAGACATCTATAAATAGGGGTACATGTTTTAAACCCTAAGTATTCTTTAACATCATTTTGAAAATATTTGAGACAAAATTTTGAGGAAAATTTCAAGAAAATTCACTTTGAGCTACATTTCTACATCCAACGTTTTCAAAGCTTAGTTTTCATTCTTTATATCCTCTAAGCTTCACTAGTCACAACTCAGAGCATTTATATCATCCAAGTTGGCTGGAATTGTTTTCTGAGCCATTTTTTTGGAGATCGAGAGATCATCCGTTCGTTGTATTCGAGTTGTAGAGGTTGCGGCCACAATGAGCTTGCGAGCTTGTCATCTTGTGTAAGCTGTTGCGGCACCAAGTAAGAAGGGCTTGCGGGTTCTTGTAGTTCTTGAAGAGAACTTGTAGAGTAGTAATCTCGCGGGATCAAGCATAGTAGAAATCTTTTATTATGATGAAAGCAGGGACGTTGAGCAAGTGGCTCGAACCTCGAAACATATCTTTGTGTTTGCGATTGTCTTCTCTCTCTTTCTCTACTTTACTCATTCTTATTATCGTGCATGCTCTATATTGCTCTTTATTTTTATGCTTGATAACTCTTGTTCTTCATAGAGTTTACTTGGTGTTGTCTATTTGTTCTCTATTATGATAAATAGATTTAGTTGTTTTTATTTATGCATTATTTGGTATTATTCTATAGCCATCACCTATTCACCCCTTCTAAGTGATTTCAAAAGGTGGGCTCATTAGTATCGCTAGGTAGTTGTCCCTCCGAGCCTAATTGACATAAATGGTCCTTTCTTTTGTGGTGGCACTCTTTATCTGTGAGGTGCCGAAGATCACATTCACCTCCTCGTACTGGATGAGGGAACTGCTGGCCTGGACGTCTCATGATGGCTCCTTTTATATTTTAGTCTCAGAAGGCAGTTCTAGGTTGAGATGAACTCTTGAAGATATCCCTGACTAACCAGGTCTCGGAGGTGTCGCCAGAGGGTTCAACACTCAACGGTGGGGTGTCCCATCTCGTCGTAGAAAGCACAGTACTCTCGAGATCCTGGTCCCTTCGAATTTTATGGGAGAGGTCGTGTGAGATGCTTGACCCAGGTTGGTCTTTGATGACATTAAACACGTGGTCGATAAGGATCTGGAATGGAATTAGGTTGGGCTGTGCAGCTATGTCCTTGCTCAACTCGCGCATGTGTCAGGGTGATTTGTGAGCTGCGACTAAACTGTAGATCGAGGTCTTCCTTGGGGACCATTGCTTAGGCTTCTCGCCCTCAGACCCTTGTTTGGGGGGTGATTGGTACACTCCACATTGGTTCCTCGATCTAAATGTACTTTTGTACTCAGACGAGGATGTCCCTAATCTTGATGACATTGTTCTTCACGAGATGCTTGTAGAATGAATGAGTAACTTGCAACCCACTGATGAACGTTGCAACGGCTACGTCTTCGTTGCAATTGTATACCAGTGCCATCTGGCTCTGGATGTAGCTCATGTAGTTCTTCAGGCTATCCCCTGGCTTTATCCTCACCATGAGGAGACGGTTACTATTATTCTGGAACTCTCTCTGAGAAGTGAACTGGTTGTAGAAGATGCCGGTTACATCTTCAAAGCTTTGAAGGGAGTTCTTTGAGAGTGAGTAGAATCAACGGTAAGAGGCTCCCTCGGGACCGGAAGGGAACGCCCGACAGAGGAGAAGGTCATTGATCGTTTGCGGAACGAGCACTCGAAAATGTGTGTTTATGAAATCAATGTAAAAGCTTGTATGTGCTAATGTTCCCTTGATACTTCTGTTATAGCATTGGTTCAATGGGTCGAATCCACAGGGATGGGAGGCGATAGAAGCATTAACAGTTCTTATTCACGTCGGTTGTTAACAAGCTTCTTTGTTAAAAGAATGAGATAAAGAAAAAGAAAATAAATTTAGAAAGTGGTAAGTGAGGAGAGCGACGAAAGTGATGTGAAAATAAAAGAGAAGTGGTTTGAAAAACAAAATAGAAAAGAAGATGAAACAAAGGTGAACTAAGAACTTGGTGGACACATCGATAAGAAGATGATAAAAAGATTTTGAAAATGATTCTTAAAGCAAGATAAAATAAAACTCATGGCTGCTAACTACTAATTGCTCCACTAATCATACTAACCTCTTAGTGATAGTTGCCTAACATGGATCCTTGGCTATCACTAGTCTTTGGCTTCAAGAGACGATACAAAGCATGGCACATAAGATTGTCTTCTACATTCAATCACACATCGATACCACACAACAAGTTGCAAGCTACTATTAATTCATCAAAACTGGTTAGAGGTAAGCATGAAATAAAGAAAATATTACAAGTTAGTAAGTTAGTGGGTTAGATGTTAGAAATGTTAGAATGTTAGAATCCATCATCATGAGCCATCAATGGCTCTTGCAAGAGCAAGGCCTTGTAGAGGCTACTAATTCATGTGGATTATCAAGTAAGTACTTAGATGGTTAGTTAGTAGTTAAATTGTCATGAGAAGAAGTAATTAGCAAAGCAACATGTAAAAGTTAGAGAAGATTATAATGGAGAAGAAAGGAGACACCTTTACATAGATTGTCTCCATCTATTATATCAATCTCTCTCTTTCTCTCTCTGAATCTCTCTGCCCTAATACATGATCTAAAAAGAAAAGAAAATACAAAAATAAAAGAAGAAGAACACTTACACTAAAAGATAGAAAACCTAGCCTAAATAAAAAAACTGCCTGCTTTTCGGGCCTCTGCAGGGCTATATATAGGCATATAGGGATTCTAGAAGATGAGACGGGCCACGCGTCAAAGATCGACGCGTTTGTCCCTGGTTTTGCCGCAGAAAGGAACTTCCCGTCGCTTCCAGGACCATCTTGGTATATTCGCATTTTGGTATTTTTGCCCGGATATTCGTCTGACGTGCGCAAAGGTCTAAATTCAATGTATCTTCTAGAAGTTCCCTTACTTGGCCTCCAAAAATTGCGGATTTAATTACCCAAAAATAGGTTAATTAAGCTCTTATTACCCTTTGGCCATTGGACTCTTAATTTATCTGCAAAGTAGACCAAAATGCAATTAGAAATGATATTTTATTCATAAATCAATAGGGAATGCGATATAATAATGCAGAATTATAGACTAATCAGTCATCGTGAGCGTAGCTGCCATCTTGTCCTGGAACTGGCAGAGATGAAGGAGAGAGTTGGAGGTTCCTGAGTAGTGGTCAAAGGTGGGCATCACAAACTTCCTCTAAAAACGAGTGTGGTGATTTCCTCCAATAGTAGTGAGTCAGAGAACCTCAAGCCGTTGTGCTCCATTCCTCTCGAAAATTTCTAGCCTGTTTGGTTGAGCCGCTTCTATATGACCGGGAAAGAGGGAGACAGTGAATTGCCGTAAAAGTTTCCTTGAATCAAATGAAAAAGATTACAACAAGAACTGTTCCTTCCGGTTACAAGGGAGGGAGAATATTGAATCTTGAATTCCCCCTTTGTTTAAGGCTAGGTTCTTCGTGTGGCGGTGGAGAGTGAATCTTGTTCTCCGTTGACCAGATGATCGTCCTTCAGGGATCTCCTCTTTGGCCGGTAGAAAGAGTGACACAGCTCTGTCTACCAAAACTCTAAAAGAGAAGGTAGGCGAAGGCTAGCTCGTACGCAGCGAACTTGCTGAAGAGTTGATCTGCTTCTTCTCTCCTTCTGATTGCCGATTGCCGATTTCTCGATTCCCGGATTGATTCTCTCCAATCTCTCCTTCTTTTTTTTTGTTGATGCAAACAAGGCTATTTATAGAGGTCCTAGGGGTGAACGTGCCTCCTGAAAACGCTCCACAATGAGGGCCAACTTCCCCGCTACATGGGCGGTAACTAACCCACGTGCTTGCTAAAGACATGCCACGATGGGGGCTGATTTCCCTTACGTGTGGGCAGTGATTGGTCCCTTAACCAAGGCGGTTATAACTGAGACGCGAGTTTCAATCCAACGCGCCTTGATGCTGAGACGCGGGTGTCAGGCCAACGCGCCTTGATGCTGAGACGCGGGTGTCGAGCCAACGCGCCTTGATGCTGAGACGCGGGTGTCAGGCCGACGCGCCTTGATGCTGAGACGCGGGTGTCGAGCCAACGTGCCTTGATGCTGAGACGCGGGTGATAGTCCCTCGCGTCTAGAGCTTGAAACTTTGCTTTTCAATGGCTTGTCCTCCAGTAACTTTTGGACAGCCTACAGAACCCTCTCCAAAGTTTTCGATATTCCGCAGTTAACTGGGACGGATTTCGAAATACTTTGGATTTTAGCCATATTTGCTTTCATGACTGGACTGTTAGTGCTCCGGGTTTGATTTTATCTGGAGTTGGTCTTTGTGAGTGTACTGTTTGAACTCTTTGAAGCCACCAGAGTTGATCATGTTGAGTGTCTAGATGCACAGTCTAAACCTCCCCGATTGCTTTTAGTCTGTCACGGGTGTGCTTTAAGTCAGGAGCGGTTGGTCGTCTGCTTGCGTCAGTGTACTGTTGAACTGATTTTGCAGAGGCAGGAGGCCGAACGCAGGTTCTTTTCAAAAGCCGAGATGGTACTGCTTTAAAGACGCGATTTCTGTAGGGTGCGTCCTTTGGCAATGGAAACGCGCCTGATCTTCTATGAGGCAAACACGATGTTGGGCCCGCTGGGTCGGACGCGGACTTTGTAGAGAGACGCGACCTTCCGAATGCATTTATGGAGATGCTGACGGGGTATGTCCATCGAAGAGGTGCGTCCCTTGGGTGCGAATCTGTGCCGTGTGATGATTACGCCGCCAGCTGGCCTGGGGAACCGGCAGGATTTCACCTTTTGGCGCGCGGATTTCTTGGTTCATTAACTGATCCGCGCCACGTGTCAAATGACGACTCGCTGGGGAGTCGTGACGCATGATCTTCGCGAAGATTTGTTCTACGCGTCATGCGATGATTTGCTGCAGCTTTTATCGGGTCACACGCCGCGTATCTTTGCGAATCCTTGTGCCTATAAAAGGCATCAGTCAGAGAGACCTCTTTTCTTCTCTGAACGCACTTGCTCAAGAGAGTTCTCTTCTTCCTCTGTTGAACTGTTCATCTCCATTACTGGATTTTTTGAACTGTTCATCTCCTTTTTCTGGAAAAAATGGCACCCAAGACCAAGCCAACCGCCTCTTCTTCACGGGCGACAGCCGCCGAGGTCCAGAGGGGCGCTTCCTCTGCGCAGGGTGTCGCTTTCCCAGGTATAATGCCTTTTGGGTGTGGATTTCGCCATTAACGGGAGCTCATAGAACCCTAAGAATCCTTAACACAAAATATAACTCGTGTTTGATTCTCAGGCGCGGTCTCAGACGCAGTCTTTGAGTTGATAACCGAGGCGTGGGTTTGGACCCTCGCGCCATTGGGTCCTGCGTTTCGGATTCTTCACTTAGAATATTTCTAGTTGTGAAAGGTTCAGACGCGGACTTGGTTTGCAGAACGCGGATTTGATCCTTGCGTTCTGTGCCATCAGCTGCCGATTTTGATGAATCTGGCACTTGCGTCCAAGCAATTAGAAATCTGGGGGTGTGAAAGGAAGGGAGTTACCCTCCTTAACTTCTGGCGGTTTGTGGTGATGGAAGGGTTAAGGTGGACACGGCGGCAGGTAGGATCCTCTTCCTCTCCCACCCCAGAAGTAACATCAAGGACTCCTCATGTCTGCTGGATGGTCTGCTGGGGGAAGAGATGTTCATAAACGAAGGGTTGCCAGACTTTCTGCTTCCACCGGACCTCAAGAACACCATTGCTCTTAGCTTAGTCAGCTAGGGCTCTTTCGATGTTTACATCATGCATCGTGGTGTAACCAGCTTCTATTGTAGCCACAAAACATCGCGCACTTGGAATCAGACGCGGCTTTAAGGAGTGAGTGGAACCTCTGAGAGGGAGAGGGATTTCTTTGTACTCCTCAATTGTAACACTCCATCTTATTGTAAGAGAGCGTTTTGACTGTAACACTCAATCTTATTGTATAAGAGAGCGTTTTTGACTGTAACACTCAATCTTATTGTATAAGAGAGTGTTTTTGTATCACTTTCATGTACCTGGAAATAAATAAAAGTGACACTTCTCTTTTTGCCTCTTCCATTGTCTTGAACTTTTTTTTTTTTTATCTTTAATTAGACGCATAGAAGCAAAGAGTCTTTGACTTTGTCAAAATTATGATGGAAATTTTAATAAGTCAAACTTTGGAGAAAGATCCTATTTCAGGAACTCTCACGATACTGTCAGAGGTGTAATATTAACTTGACAGGGGTGAAATTTTTGATGGACCTGCCACTTTATAAAAAAAAAGTGACAAGTAGAATTGGTACCCCCAGGGAGGGTGAACTTTTATCAAGTGTTTGGGATTAACTTGATTGAGCTCAACTGGGGGTTTGATGGAAACACTGTTGATGGTGTAGTATTAACCTAACAATGTTTTAGGTAGACTTGTTATTCTGTTAAAGAGAATAACAAGTGGGACTAGACTCGTGGGGAATCTAGGAAAGTTTGTTACCGTCAGAGGTGTGATATTAACTTAACGGGTTGGAAGTGGTCTTATCAGAAGTGTAATGTTAACTCGACAAGGATGTGAGTCAGAGGTGTGATATTAACTTAACTCAGAAGTGTCACTGTCATAGGTGTAATGTTTAACTTGACAGTGAGGGTAATGCTAGAGGTGTAATGTTGAACTTGGCATTGGTCATCTCGGCTTGTATGAGGAAGTCCGAGGGAAAGTCATGGCCATAGGTGTATTGTTTAACTTAGCAATGACTTGGATGCTAGAGGTGTGGTGTTAACTTAGCATCATCCATTTCAGCTTCGGTGTGGAAGTCTGAAGAAAAGTGACTGTCAGAGGTGTAATATTAAACCTGGCAGAAACTTGATTACTGTTTAGAGGTGTGGTGTTAAACTTTAACAGTAACTTGTCAGAGGTGTGATATTAACTTGACAAAGATTGACTCATGGTAAGAGTAATTTGAGGACCTGTCATTCTATTGATGAGAATTGACAAGTGAAAATTTTGAAGTGCCAGAGGTGTAGTATTAACTTGGCGGATTTGAAAATTTGATACTCCGTGTAGAGTTAACAAACAAAATTTGTACTCGACAAGGAGTATTGAAAAGTTTTCATTACCAGAGGTATAGTGTTAACTTAGTAATGGTTGTATTTTATAGACCTACCATTCTGTGGATGAGAATTGGTAGGGGATTTTGGAGGAAAGAGTGGAGCCAAGTCCACTTTAGGATTTTTAGCAAACCCTCAGCTATCAACGGATTTGAGGTGCCTTTACCAACTACCGTTTAAGGTGGGCTAGCCATGCTATTCCCCTCAGCATGATGAGTTGTCGAAGACTTATGTTGGACTTAAAAGCCAACATTTTCTTCTATCCTTAGCCGTCGGGGGCGTCGGATCAAATGGGAACGTGTCCCTTAGGATTTTTAGCAAATCCTCAGCTGTCAACGGGTTTGAGGTGCCTTTACCAACTACCGTTTGAGTTGGGCTAGCCATGCTATTCCCCTCAGCATGATGAGTTGTCGAAGACTTATGTTGGACTTAAAAGCCAACATTTTCTTCTATCCTTAGCCGTCGGGGGCGTCGGATATTAATGAAGAAGCTCTTCTTGTTTTGATCAGAGGTGTATTTTTAACTTGATCAGCGGAAGAATACCATCTATGGATAGTACTTCTTCAGGAACCTGCCATTGATCGGCATCATAAGTGTATCGCCATTCGGGGTTATGAGGCGATATGACCCATTTGAGTAAACTGACTCTACTACAAATGGTCCTTTCCATTTGGGTTGGAATTTTCCTTTTGTCTTGTGCGTCATTACCATGGGTCTTCTGACGGCTAAGACAAGATCGCCTTTCTTGAAAGTTCGCACTTTAACTTTCTTGTTGAAGGCTCTGGTAATTCGAGCTTGGTAGAGCTCGATTTGCTGTTGGGCCTGCAGACGCTTATCATCTAAGGCCTCCAGTTCTTGGAGTCGCTGTCGATGCTTCTCCTCTGTTGTCATCTCCGCTGTCAAGGCGACGCGTAGAGATGGAATTTGGATCTCTAGTGGGACTACGGCTTCACACCCATAGACCAAAGAAAATGACGTAGCTTTAGTTGGGGTTCGCACAGTTGTGCGGTAAGCCCATAAGCATTCACCCAACTTGTCGTCCCAGTCTCGTTGACTTTTCGAGACGAACTTCTTGAGAAGCTTGCCAATAGTCTTGTTGAAAGCTTCTGCGAGGCCATTAGCGGCGGGGTAGTATGCCGTTGAGGACACACTATGGATTCTGAACTTAGCGCAGAATCTCTGAAAAGCCTGGCTGATGAACTGAGGCCCATTGTCGTGGACAATTCGCCGAGGTACGCCGAAACGGTAAATAACATGGTGTTTCACGAATTTGATCACGTTCGACGATTTGACCTCCTTCAAAGGGATGGCTTCGGCCCATTTGGAGAAATAATCGGTTATTGCCAAAATGAACCGATGTCCTTTTGATGATGGTGGGCTGATAGGACCAACCACGTCCATGCCCCACACTTCAAATGGCCAGGTAGAGGCCGTAGAGTGGAGGTACCCTGGTGCTTGATGGATGAAATCGCCGTGCACTTGGCAGGCGTGACATCTCTTGGCATAAGTGACGGCATCGGCAATCATCTTGGGCCAGTAGTAACCCAATCTTTGGAGTCGATGTGCCAGTTTTGGGCCAGGTTGATGGGCTCCACACATGCCGTCGTGGGCTTCTTTCAATACCTCTTGAGCCTCCTTTGGTGAGAGGCACCGGAGCAAGATCCCGTCATGCGATCGACGATACAATGTTCGCGTAATCGCATTATAATAGAATTTGGGGGCTTTCCTTCGAATGGCAGCCGCCTCTTTGGTGTCTTCAGGCAGGATGTCGTATAAGACGTAGTCGATATAGGGGAATCGCCAGTCTTTAAGCTCTGGACCGGTTGATGCTTCAAGTGCTTCTTCGCGGTGACGACTTCCCGTTGACTCCTGATAGTCCTCGAGAGCATTTCTCGGGCAATACAGGTCGTGGCTGTGGACAAATATCTTCTCCATTGCTCCAGCTAGAAGAGCTAAGGAGGCAGCCAGGGATGCGAGTGCATCTGCGTGCGCATTTTGCTTGCGCGGTACATGGTCGATGTAGAAGCTTGTAAACCCCTCGGCCATGCGGATAGTCGCGTTGTAATAGGGTACTAAGTCTTCATGTCTGACTTCGTACTCCCCGCGAACTTGGCTGACGATGAGCTTGGAGTCGCCGTATGCCTCGAGATTTTTAACGCCAATCTCGTCGGCGAATTGCATCCCAATCAAAAGAGCGTTGTACTCCGCCACATTGTTGGAACAGGGCTCAGTTAATGAGACAGCTCGGGGAATGACATAATTTTGTGGGGATACAAGTACTACCCCTACCCCTGCTACTAAGTGTCCCCTCGGGCTTGTTCTTGATGCACCGTCGAAGAAAAGTTGCCATACTTGACTTTCGAACGATGTCTGAGTCAGGCAGACTTCAGCAACCTCATCTGGGAGATCCTCGTAGACTTTGGCTGCCCTCGGCTCTGGGTGCTCAGCTAGGAAATCCGCGACTGCTTGTCCCTTAATGGCCTTTTGTGGTAAAAAGCGCATCTCATATTGGGAGAGCAATATGGCCCATTTTGCTAGTCGGCCATTTAGCGATGAAGGTTTAGTCATAAGTAACCTCAGGGGGTTGACTTTTGATATGACGTTTATAGTTTGGCCTACCAGATAGTGTCGCATTTTCTGGATAGCGAACACTAGTGCCAAACATTCCTTCTCGATCGGGTTATACCGATGTTCGGCTCCGATCATTGTTCTACTCAGATAGTAGATTGCTTGCTCACGTCCCTGATCGTCATTCTGAGCTAGTAGAGCTCCCAAAGAATGATCCATTGCTCGGACGTACACCAGAAACGGCTTTCCGGCTATTGGAGCTACAAGGACTGGTGGTTGGGTGAGGTATTGCTTGATTTCCTCGAACGCTTGTTGGCAAGCGTTATCCCAAGTGAATGAGACACCCTTCTTCATCAGCTTAGCGAAAGGTTGGCATCTTCCGGAAAGGTTTGAGATGAACCTGCGGATGTACGCCAATCGTCCTTGCAATCCTCTGAGTTCTTTGAGATTTCTCGGGGGTTGCATCTCTTGGATAGCGCGAACCTTTTCCGAGTCCAAGTGAATTCCGGTGGATGTTACAACAAATCCTAAGAATTTGCCACTGGCCACCCCCAGGAAGGACTTTGTGGGATTCATCTTCAATTGATGAGCCCACATGATGTCGAAGACTACCTTCAGGTCCGCTATGTGATCACCTTTAGTGCGGCTTTATATCGCGATGTCATCAACATAACATTCCACCGTTTTGCATATTTGCTGATGGAAAATGGCGTTCATGGCCCTTTGGTATGTTGCCCCTGCGTTTTTCAGTCCGAAGGGCATGACGGTGTAGCAATATACCCCTAGAGGAGTTCTGAAGGAAGTATGCTTTTCGTCATCAGGATACATTTTGATTTGATTGTATCCTGAGAATCCATCCATGAAGGACATTCGTTCGAATCCACAAGTATTGTCAATCATGACATCTGTGATTGGCAATGGGAATTCGTCTTTGGGACAAGCCTCGTTTAGATCACGAAAGTCGATGCAGATCCGGATCTTCCCGTTCTTCTTGGCGACGGGGACGATGTTGGCTACCCAGTCGGGATGTTGTTCTTCCCTAATGAAGCCAGAATCAATAAGTTTTCTGACTTCTGATTGAATTGCCTCCATTATCTCTGGATGGAACCGTCGCTGCTGTTGTTTGACAGGTTTTGCGTCCGGATTGATGTTGAGGCGGTGCATAGCCACTTGAGGATTAAGTCCAGGCATGTCCTCGTAATTCCAGGCGAAGACGTCTATATACTCTTGTACAAGAGATATTAGATCCTTCTTCTCCGAAGGTGACAGGCCGTCACTTATGAGGATGGGCTTAAGGTTAACCTCATCTCCTAGGTTGATCTGAACAACCTTGTCTTCTGTGGGTGGCTCGCGCTGTTCAAAGCGAGTATCCCAAAGAGCATTTAAATGTTTGATCTAAGGATCTGTATCGGATTGGATCATTTCTTCATTTCCATCTTCCAGGTGGCTTGCCGAAACCATGTTCACTGAAAGTTCCTTGAAAATGTTGCCGACACTGACATCTGACTCCCAAGATGACGTGTCCGAAGAGTAATCGTTGCTCGACGATTCTTGAGAATCGGAGGCTGATGGGACCGGAGTTGATACATAGCCCAACCCCCGGCGTGTCCGATGATAATAATCGGGGGCTTTCCCTTTCGGCACAAAGGATTGAAGCAACGTCCTCCTTCCTTTGCCGAAGTTCAACCCGGGCTTGTTGGTCAGGTCGTACCCCATGGATCTCATTATTTTGAGTGCTTTTGGTTCGTAATGATCGAACTGAGGGGATTCTTCCTCGCCTTCTGATTCGTCACGGGGCGCTGGTTCAGACGAGATTCGCCCAAAAAGAATGGTTTTTGGCCTTTCCGTCTTGCTGGAACCATAAATATAGATTCTTGCGCATTACCATTGTCTTGGTATGTCTCGAAGGACGATTTCACTGGTACATGCAATGATGTCAAGGCACCCATTGCCGACCAGAGATCGTCATCTATATCAGTGCTAGTATCTGACGGTATTGAATCAGAAGCACACACAGAAAAATACGCAAAATCTAAATCTTCATTAATATACCAACCGCCTACATCATCGGTGGTATTATCAACATCGGGTTTATTAGTGCCCGTTACAAGTGGTTCTAACTCCCACAGGCACTCTTCTTTCTCAGGCTCAGTGTCAGCCTCATTACCAGAGTCTGGCTCCTCTGGTTGTGGGGTTTCATCCGTCTCCACCGGATCTTGGTACAGCAAAGAGTCGGTGAAATAATTCTCGACCCCTTTAAACGGATGCCTTTCGGCGATCAACGTCTGGACATTTCCACTCCCGTCAATGTACTTCATGACTTGGTGGAGAGTGGAGGGAACGATGGAGTTGCGGTGGATCCACGGTCGTCCCAGCAATAGATTGTAGGAAGTGTCGGCGTCGATGATGTAGCATGTCACTTCCGACTTGAGACTTCCAATCTGACACCTGAGCTTAATCTTCCCCATCGGACGGGTCTGGTTGGCATTGAACCCATAGATAGTTATCTGGGTGGGGCTCAAACGATGGGTAGGAATGTCGAGATGTTGCATGACCTGGCGAGGCATGATGCTCAACGCGGACCCTGGATCTACCTGGATGCGGTTTACCTCGGACGATCCAATATACCCTGTGAAGTACAGGGGTCGATCATGCTTCCCTTTCACCTGCATATCATCTGCCATGAAGGTGATGCAGGGGGCATTCTGGGAGGTGTGGAGGCAATCCTCTACATCTTCCTCCTTCGGCACCTGGGTCATGAAGACCTCAGCATTTGCCAGAGCTTCTTGCAGAGCTTCCCTGGTCGACTTTGATAGTCTAAGAAGTTCATACAAGGTAATGCGTGCTGGAATGTTGGCCAACTGAGCCAGGACATCAAAGCGGTAAGGTGCCGTAGATCCTTCCGCGATGCCTTTTGAAGGGCTCGAGAAAATCGAGTCCCCTTTTGCTTTTCCACAGGTGGCTTTGTGGAGGGCCTGACTGGCTCCGCAGTTGGTTGTAGAGGGGCTATCGCCGTCTCGTCGTACTGTTTTAAGTACGCTTGTCCTGAACGGGTTCCCGCCATCGGTTGGTTGGGCTCTGCGGCCAAGACTATCGTTTCCTCCTCTGAGTCGGTCAGTGAAGGGATATCCGTCTCCGCTTCTCGAGAGGAGGCACCCACTACATTGCAGGATGAGACTTTTGCCTTGCCTTTGGATTTCCTGTTGGTCACAGTAGTCCATTGCTGCTCATTGACAAGGTCAGGGTGGACCCACATGATTTCCCCTTGAGGTGTAGGGACGGGTACCAAGCCTTTCTCATGCTGCTGGTGAGGGTCTGTGTTGACCACTCTCAGTTCTCCTTTCGGAACAGGAGTCACCCCCGCAGGCGTTGGAGGTTGTCTCCCGAACTGGAGAACCGACGTCACATTAGCCGTCACCTCTTCTGCTCTGGTCGGAGCTTTAACACCTCCGCGTCAATCAGAGCCTGAAGGATATCCTTGAAGACGTAGCAGCTTTTGGTGGGGTGTCCCAACATCCTGTGATACATGCAGTAGTTGGGATTGTCGGTCTTGCCGACTCCTCTGGGCGTCGAGCTTCAAGGAGCTTCAGTCGGTTGCTCTTGTTAAGTAGTTTAAAGAGCGAATCGACATGTTCTTCCTTGAAGGAATATTGCTTGTTGGCGCGTGGCTGGCTCGAAGAGCCACTCACCTTGCCTGATTGAGGTTTGGCGGGAGATTTGGTCTCCGTTGCCAAATTATCCTTCCGCTTTGTTTGGAGGGATGTATCTGGCGCACGCCTTGTCGACCTTTCCGGCTAGGCTTACCTTCCTCCGCTCTGACGCGGGCGACAATCTCCTCAGCCTGTTCACCTTGTTGGACTAATTGCTTCCAGGTGCGGCTTTCAGCAACTCCTATTTGAGCAAGGAGCGAGGTTTGGAGATTGTGGCGGCATGTTTCCACCAGGGTGGCCTGGGTCATACCGCTTGGACACCG
The DNA here is from genome assembly GCA_038442645.1 of Agave tequilana. NCBI lineage: Eukaryota > Viridiplantae > Streptophyta > Magnoliopsida > Asparagales > Asparagaceae > Agave > Agave tequilana. Next base: position 150,337 of record JAVJIF010009350.1, on the reverse strand, counting down.
GAGTGCCATGTTCCGAAATCTTTTCACGAAAGATTTGACGGACTCCCCTTTTCGCTGTTTGGTAGCCAAAAGGGTTGGCATTGTGACTTCGGAGTCATCCTCGAAGAAGCGTGTTAAAAAGAGCTTCTCCAAATCGCCCCAGTTCTTGATAGAACCTTCTGGGAGCTTCATAAACCATTCAAAGGCCAACCCTTTCAGGGTGCCGATGAACAGGCGTGCCAGGATGGCGTCATTATCTACTACATTCCCGGTTTGGGATTTGAAGTAGTAGATGTGCTGGTTGGGTGACCCCTTCCCATCAAAGGCTTGAAGAGTTGGAGCTTTGAACTTGGGCGGGTACGGAACCAAGTCCCATTCAGCCGGGTAGGGCCGGACCACTCCTACTTCTTGGAGGTCTTTGCGATTAGCAAGGGCCTCGAGGCGTCGCTCCAGTTGACTCATTCTTTTAACATGAGCCTTTCCCTGGTCTTGGTCGCCTTTTACTTGCGACGAGGACTTGGACGAGCGGAGGTAGATCGCCGCGTCTCCTCAGAAGGTTCGGAAGATGAGCTTTCTCCCTTTTTCACTTTGCCCTTTGACTTTTTAGGAGGGGACCTCCTCCTGTCTTCGAGCAGCTGTGCAATCGCCTGCTTGAGGGAGTTGATAGATTCCTGCTGAGCAAGAATCATATCCATTTGTGCCTTCTGAATCTGCTCCAAACGTTAGTCGTCTCCTCAGGAGCGCCTGTCATGTAGGCGGAGGTCTCCTTCTCGACGGAAGAGTTCGAAGCCCTTGATTCCGCTACAGCGGAGTGAGAATCATTAATGCCATGGGCTAAGGCATTATAATCAATTGGGGGAATGGCCCAGTCCGGGTGCGAGTGTGTCGATACACTCCTTCCGGTTCAGAGTCAGACTCGGAGTCGTCTGAGCTGACTGCAAGTTGTTTTCCCTTGCTCCTGCTTGTCATATTCGCAGTGAGCTCCGGGTACTCAACGTCAGAGAAGGTTCTCCTTCTGTGGGAGCATCTTCTTTTAGCTGACGGAGGAATCAGGGTCAGCTGTCTGACTAAAGACTGCTGGTGCACGCCTGACCCGCAACGGCACTCAGTGAGCATATGGATGAGCCGTTGGCAGCAACACGACGAAGTGGCCTGATTGGCACTTCTTTTCTTCGTCAGATAATCCCTCAAATCCATGAGAGGGGGATTGAAAAGATCAACCTCGCAACGTCGAAGACGGGAGGCATCCATGTGCTGCACAGCCTGGACGCAGGCTTCAGGGACGCGGTTCTCGCGACGTGGCTGTGTAACGCGCGTCTGGCGTCTCTGCTGAGATGAAACGCGAGTCTCGCGTTGTTGCCTGGTGCTCTGGGCAGAGGCACTTGAGAGAGGATGGGCTGCTGGGCCCCACGCCTATGAGCTCGTGCCTCTTGCGTTTGACGAGGCGCAGAGGTCTCACCTTGGCGTTTGATGAGTTGGTCCTCGGAGGACCTAACTGAAGGAATCTCGCGTTTGGGACGCCAAACGCAAATTTCACATACTGGACGCGGCGCGGGCAAGGCGCGAGATTGTACGTCGCGTCCAGCCTCAGTTGGACAACCAACGGTTCCAACTTGCAGCTGACGCGCACGTCTCCTCTGTCGACGCTCAGCGTTTCGATTGCGTCGAGGAGGTGGAGAGAGAGCAACAACATCCTGATGTTGAACATCAGGGATTTGACCACGCGGGTCTCCTGAGAGACGCTGACGCGGGTGTTCTGTACGACGCGGTTGGTCGCAAAGGCAGATGTGCCTGGGACCACGCGGGCCTTCTGAGAGGCGTTGGCGCGGGTACCTTGCTTGGCGCGGGTACCTTGCTTGGCACAGCAGGCAGCAGCAAGGGAGCTCGAGAAAGCCATGGATTGGGCCTCGAGGCCATTCCCCGTCGAGACCCGGCGGCAGACACGGGTCTTTGGGCTCTTGGAGCCGGAAGAGAGAAACTCTTCGTACTTCGCCTGGTCGAACTCGACAACGAGCGATTCGACCATCTTTCCCTTATAGTGGACGTCATCTTGCGCCACTATTTGCTCCTCAGTGACAAACGTAGTCCCCAGCGGAGTCGCCATCTCTTGTATGACCCGGGAAAGAGGGAGACAGTGAATTGCCGTAAAAGTTTTCCTTGAATCAAATGAAAAAGATTACAACAAGAACTGTTCCTTCCGGTTACAAGGGAGGGAGAATATTGAATCTTGAATTCCCCCTTTGTTTAAGGCTGGGTTCTTCGTGTGGCGGTGGAGAGTGAATCTTGTTCTCCGTTGACCAGATGATCGTCCTTCAGGGATCTCCTCTTTGGCCGGTAGAAAGAGTGACACAGCTCTGTCTACCAAAACTCTAAAAGAGAAGGTAGGCGAAGGCTAGCTCGTACGCAGCGAACTTGCTGAAGAGTTGATCTGCTTCTTCTCTCCTTCTGATTGCCGATTGCCGATTTCTCGATTCCCGGATTGATTCTCTCCAATCTCTCCTTCTTCTTTTTTTTTTATTGATGCAAACAAGGCTATTTATAGAGGTCCCAGGGGTGAACGTGCCCCCTGAAAACGCTCCACAATGAGGGCCAACTTCCCGCTACATGGGCGGTAACTAACCCACGTGCTTGCTAAAGACATGCCACGATGGGGGCTGATTTCCCTTACGTGTGGGCAGTGATTGGTCCCTTAACCAAGGCGGTTATAACTGAGACGCGAGTTTCAATCCAACGCGCCTTGATGCTGAGACGCGGGTGTCAGGCCAACGCGCCTTGATGCTGAGACGCGGGTGTCGAGCCAACGCGCCTTGATGCTGAGACGCGGGTGTCAGGCCGACGCGCCTTGATGCTGAGACGCGGGTGTCGAGCCAACGCGCCTTGATGCTGAGACGCGGGGTGATAGTCCCTCGCGTCTAGAGCTTGAAACTTTGCTTTTCAATGGCTTGTCCTCCAGTAACTTTTGGACAGCCTACAGCTTCTGGACTAGATCTGCGATATCCTCAATGCGAGTGAACTTCAGGGTTTGGGGACGCTTTGAGTCCTCAAACTGCTCATCATCATCGTCAGTCTCCGACCGATTGCGCTTTGAGTTACAAGTGGATTGCACGGATTTCCTGTCTTACTATGGTGATGGGAGAGTCCGAGCTCTTTCTTTGGTGGTACGGAAGACTGCGACTTCCATAGTGTATTGACTTATTTGAGTAGTTGCGTCTGGACATGAACCATTGTGTCTTTTACAAGAGCAGCGTTTCGCGGAGTTAAACCATTTCTTCTTGCTGCCTCCATCTGCTTCTACAGGCTAGAAAGCATCTGGAAGAGTTGCTCGCTGGTGAGTTGGGGCTCGGGTCTAGCAGCCAGCACCCCCACGGTAATCCAGAGGAGAGTGGAAATCTTCATCGTCATGAACGTGCACGTCGGATAGGTTGGTCTGACAACTTGCAGGCTCAGCGGCTTCGGTAACTTTCCCTTTCCTTTCAGAGTGGTGGGGACAGTGGATGCAACCTGGGACAATTCTTCATTGGTGGAGCCATCTCATTGGTGCGAGGTTAATTTGAGAAAAGGTAAGGGTATAGGATGGGAGAACTTAAGAGTGTGGACTCAAAGATTTCAATGAAAGCATCAAATGCGGTGGGTAATTCCCGGAGGAGTTATTCACGCACTAATTTATAAATATTAATGATTGAATTTTAGAGATCAAACTAGAGAAAAACATAGAGAATTATGTGGAAACTCAAGGGAAAAACCACAGAGGGAGAGAGAGAATTTCACTATAATTCAGGAAACATACAATGATGGCTACTTGATCTCTAGTGCTAGGGTTTCTAGGCTTAATTGATCATCTCCCCTCTCGTAGAAGAAGATTCTCTATTTATGTAGGTGGTTATCTTTGGAAAAGGTCACAGGATTCTCATCTAACTGAACATCTTATTCTGCTTAACTTCATATCAAGGAGGTAGCTTGGAGCTGAACATCCTGATTTGAATTGGTAGTACTCACATTCGCCTTTATCTAGAGATCATCATTCTACTTTTGATATGATCATCCCACTTCAGAGTTGTAACTACTAGGTTCAAATGTGGATTTGGCCTAGAGATAGGGTACTTGTAACTAACTCTATCTCTAATCTTCCAACTATTTTAACTACATAGAGTTGGCTGGGATTGGAACTCTCCTTCAAATATTCTAAAAAGGGCTATGTGTCAACATCTACCGAGGGATTAGATGTACACGTGTTACAATCTCACAGGTTCAAAAACTGATCACTACACTATGTCAGTTGGTATTTCTTTGGGGAATACTGAGGAGGAACAGGAAACATATTATTAAGGTGATGCTTGGATAGCGTCGGACAGAGGGGCATATATCTTTAAAAAAACAAAGCTGCCCAAATCCAGTCATAAAAAAGGACAATTTAGAGACTGATAAAATCCCAAGCATTGCTATTTAGACTAAGATTTCTTTCTGGGAAGTCATTCGACGAGGTTCGTTGCGTGTCCGGAGAACTATTCAAGAATGAGAAGCGGGATGGCCACTTGTAATAACGGGCGAGTGAATTCCTACAAGAGTGATCGGGTGGAGACTTTTTGGACTTTGCATTTTCGGGGCTTCTTTGGCTTTTTTGGCTTGTCTCTAGTTGTACATGACGTGGGGAGCCTTATGTCCTCCTTTGATTTGTGGCTGTTGTTTTCTTGGGACTAGTTTGTTATTGATTGTTAAGAGGAGAGTTTGTTGTGACGTGGAGAGTAGTCTAGAGCATTTTGTGTAGTTTCATTATTTCCTCGTTAATGAAGCGGACTGAAATTTCCACCTTTTACTAAAGAAAACATAAAACATGAAATATTATTAATTAATCTTATAAGTCCTTACACATGTATTACAAACCCAAGTTTAACTATGAAAAACAGTACAATTACATAGTATTAGTACTCATAACTAGATGTGCTTGTGAACCAACAACACTTATATAGGGGTGCGAATGGGCCGGGTTGGCCCGGCCAACCACCGAGCCCTACCTGGGGGACCCTAGATCGGCTCGGGCATGCCCCTTCCTAGGGGCGTGCCCAGGTGGGCCAATTGTTTGCAGAGGGAAAAAAATCTTCGCCGTAAAGTTTCCTTGAATCAATTGAAAGTTTACAACGGATTAATACTCCGATTACAAGGGAGGGAGGATGTTGAGTCTTGAATCCTCCCTTTGTTTAGTGCTGGGTTCTTCAAGTGGCGGTGGAGAGTGAATCTTGTTCTCCGCTGACCGGATGACCGTCTGGATCGTCAGGGATCTTCTCTTTGGCTGGTAGAAGGAGTAACACAGCTCTGTCTACCAAAACTCTCAAAGAGGAGGTAGGCAAAGGGCAACTTGTTCGCATCAAGCTTGCTGAAGAGTTTAGCTCTCTCCTGCTTCTCTCTCTGTGTGTTGTTCCTCTTCTCTCGTCTCTGGATGCCGTCTCGTCTGTCTGTCCCTCTCCTCATAGCGGCGGGGCTATTTATAGAGGTTCCAGGGGTGATCGTGCCCCCTAAAAAAGCTCCACAATGGGGGGCTGACCTCCCTGCTATGTGGGCGGTGACTGGCCCCATAACCAGGGCGGTTATAACCGAGACGTGGGCCTTGGACCCTCGCGCCCTGGGGTTGAGACGCGGGTGTCGAGCCCACGCGCCTTGAGGTTGAGACGCGGGTGTTAAGCCCACGCGCCTTGGGGTTGAGACGCGGGTGTCGAGTCCACGCGCCTTAATGGTGAGACGCGGGTGTCGAGCCCACGCGCCTTGAGGTTGAGACGCGGGTGTCGAGCCCACGCGCCTTGATGGTGAGACGCGGGTGTCGAGCCCACGCGCCTTGATGCTGAGACGCGGATGGCCATCATTAGCCCTGTGTCTAGAACTTGAAACTCTGCTTTTTAATGGCTTGTCTTCTAGTGATTTTTAGACAGCCTACAGAACCCCCTCCAAAGTTTTCGATATTCCGCAGTTAACTGGGACGGATTTCGAAATACTTTGGACTCTAGCTGAATTCACCTCTATGACTGGACTGTTAATGCTCGGGTTTGATCTTATCTGGAGTTGGTCTTCGTGAGTGTACTGTTGAACTCTTTGAGGCCACCAGAGTTGATCGTGTTGAGTGTCTAGATACACAATCTAAACCTCCCCGATTGCTTTCAGTCTGTCATGGACGCGCTTTAAGCCAGGAGTGGACGATCGTCTGCTTGTGCCAGTGTACTGTTGAAACTGATTTGCAGAAGCAAGGACTGAACGCCAGTTCTTTTTGAAGAGCAGAGATAGTGCTGCTTTAAAGACGCGATGCTAGGCCAGATTTGAAGGACGCGAACTTTGGAGAGACACATCCTTTAGAGTAAGGACGCGACTTTCTGGACGCGACTATGGCTGTGCTGACGGGGCACGCCCATCAAAGAGGCGCGCCAGTTGAGTGCGAATCTGTGCCATGTCATGAGTGCACCGCCACTTGTTCTGGGGAACCGTCGGGACATCACCTTTTGGCGCGCGGACTTCCCGGTTCATTAAATGATCTGTTCCACGCGTCATTTCTTCATTGGGCTTAGGCGTTAATGCTTTTTAATGCAAAACTGGCGCGGGCGGTTTGAGACCAGTGTCTGCGACGCTTCCCGAAGCAACGTTCCACGCGTCAGACTCCTATTGGACTTTGACGGTCGTGCGGTCATTAAGGCCGACGGTTTTGATTAATGAAGCATTAATGACAGTTATCAGGGGCTGCCTATAAATAGGGGTTCCTTCTCTCCCTTTAACAGTCCATACTGTGTTCTTTTTGAGAGCGAGTGCTCTGAGAGTTTCTGTCTTCTCCCTTCGAGGACTTCACCAGGGGTTTGCCTCCATGGATGAAGGTGACCCAGAGCTTTCATGCTTCTGTTTGGTCTCTTCAGAAGATTACCACTGTCAAGTGATTCCAATAACAGAAAGCGTCTCTCTGAACTCCTTTTATGTCCGCGCTTCGATGCAGAGAGTTACACTCTTAATAGAGGCCTCTGCGGGTACGCCTTCTTGGTTTGGCATGACATTTTTAACTCAGCCAGGTTTGAACTTTGATATCTCTTAAAGAGATATTATCATCTGGATGAAGTCTTAGTTGGTGCATTCCTTTTCTGGAATTTGCGCCATCGACTTGAACTTCTCTGGACGCGAGTACAGAAGTCTTTGGCGCTTGGCGCTGGCTTTGCTCATGAAGCTCGCGTTTTAAGGCCAAAGATTTGGATGAATTTCAACTCGGTTGAAGGTTTCAGACCCTAATCTTGCAACTCCTGTTCCTCCAACAGAGAGATGGCAATTTTTGGCGTCTGATTCTCTTCGCGCCTGGTGTGTTAGATGCGGATGCAGAAAATTGGACTGCGTTTGAACCCTGCGTGTATCACAGTTTAACTCGCGTCTGTTTCTGTCACCGCGGAAGTTTGGCTTACTGCGTGGGTTATTCTCGCGTCTGCAGTCTTCAGCAATAACCGCGTTTGTGACTTAGTCTTCTTCTGTCGAGGTGTACTAAGTTCTGAATTGTCTAATTCCCTTGTTTATTCCTTGCAGGTAGGCTTGATCGTCCTTTTTCAGGTTCGCTGGGCCCCTGGAAGAATATTTCGGCCGGCGAACTCGTTCGATATTCGTCCACAAGGGAATATATTATGGTCCTCGTCGTCCACAAGGGAATATATTATGTCCCTGACGGGGACTCAACCCTCGCCAAGGTCTCTTCAGATCCAATGCACCAGTCATGCCTGCTGGCAAGGGATGGTCAGGTGAGTATGGCGGCGAGGGGGTTACGGTGGGTATGGTGGCAGATAGCATCCCCTTCCTCTCTCACCCAGAAGTGACATCGAGGACTCTCCATGTCTGCTGGATGACCTGCTGGGGAAAGAGATGCTCATGAACGAAGGGTTGCAGGGCTTTCTGCTGCCACCGGACCTCAAGAACACCATTGCTCTTAGCTTAGTCAGCTAGGGCTCTTTTGATGTTTACATCAAGCATCGTGGTGCAACCAGCTTCTGATCATTGCCACAATGTCTGATTCTATTTTGGCGCCCCTCCAAACATCTTGCACTTGGAATCAGATGCGGCTTCAAGGAGCGAGTACGGCCTCTGAGAGAGAGAGGGACTTTTTTGTACTCCTTAAATGTAACACTCAATCTTACTGTATAAGAGAGCGTTTTGTATCACTTTCATGTATCACTTTCATATGCCTGGATATAAATAAAAGTGACATTTTTTTTTGTCTCTTCTATTGTCTTGAACCTTTTTGTCTTCAGTTAGACGCATAGAAGCGAAAATCTTTGACTTCGTTAAAATTATGATGATAATCTTAATAAATCAAATTTTGTAGGGAAAGATCCTATTTCAGGAACTTTCACAATACTGTCAGAGGTGTAATATTAACTTGACAGGGATGAAATAATGTTGTGGACCTGTCAATCTATAAAGGAGAATGACAAGTGAAACTCGTACCCCAGGGAAAATGGGCCTTTTTCAAGGTTTAGGATTCACTTGATTAAGTTTAGCTGGGGAGTTGAAGGAAAACACTGTTAATGGTGTAGTATTAACCTAACAATGTTTTTAGGTAGACTTGTTATTCTGTTGAAGAGAGTAACAAGTGAGACTAGACTCGCAGGGAATCTAGGAAATCTTTACCGTTAGAGGTGTGATTTAACTTAACGGGTTGAAAGTAGTCTCGTCAGAAGTGTGATGTTAACTCGACAAGAATGTGAATCAGAGGTATGATATTAACTTGATTCAGAAGCATTTCAGCTTTTGTTTGGGAAAACTGAAAGTGTCACTGACATAGGTGTAATGTTTAACTTGACAATGAGGGTAATGCTAGAGGTGTGATTTTGAACTTGGCATTAATCATCTCGACTTCAGCGAGAAAGTCCGAGGAAAAGTCATGGCCATAAGTGTATTGTTGAACTTGGCGATGACCTGGATGCTAGAGGTGTAGTATTAAACTTGGCATCGTTCATTTCAGCTCCGATATGGAAGTCTGAAAGAAGGTGACTGTCAGAGGTGTAATATTAACTTGACAACAACTTGATTACTGTTAGAAGTGTAATGTTGAACTTAACAGTAATTTGTCAGAGGTGTGGTATTAACTTGACAGGAATTGATTTGCGATATGAGCAATTTGAGGACCTGTCATTCTATTGATGAGAATTGACAAGTGGAGTTTGGAATGTCAGAGGTATAGTGTTAACTTGACAACAACTGTATTTTGTAGACCCACCATTCTGTGGATGAGAATTGGTAAGGGATTTTGGAGGGGAGAGTGGAGTCAAGTCCACTTAGGATTTTTAGCAAACCCTCAGCTATCAACGGATTTGAGGTGCCTTTACCAACTACCGTTTGAGTTGGGCTAGCCATGCTATTCCCCTCAGCATGATGAGTTGTCGAAAACTTATATTGGGCTTAGAAGCCAACATTTTCCTCTATCCTTAGCCGTCGGAGGCGTTGGATCAAATGAAGAAGCTCTTCTTGTTTTGATCAGAGGTGTAATTTCAAACTTGATCGGAGGAGGAGTACTATTAAGGATAGTACTTCTTCAAGAATCTGTCATTGATCGGCATCATGAGTGTATCGCCATTTGAAGTTATGAGGCGATACGATCCATTTGAGTAGACTGACTCTACTACGAATGGTCCTTCCCATTTGGGTTGGAATTTACCTTTTGTCTTGTGCGTCATCACCATGGGTCTTCCGACGGCTAAGACTAGGTCGCCTTTCTTGAAAGTTCGCACTTTAACTTTCTTGTTGAAGGCTCTGGTAATTCGAGCCTGGTAGAGCTCGATTTGCTGTTGGGCCTGCAGACGCTTATCGTCTAAGGCTTCCAATTCTTGGAGTCGCTGTCGATGCTTCTCCTCGGTTGTCATCTCCGCTGTCAAGGCGACACGTAGAGATGGATTTAGATTTCCAGTGGAAGCACGGCTTCACACCCATAGACCAAAGAAAAATGGCGTAGCTTTAGTTGGGGTTCGCACAGTTGTGCGGTAAGCCCATAAGCATTCACCCAGCTTGTCGTCCCAGTCTCGTTGACTTTTCGAGACGAACTTCTTGAGAAGCTTGCCAATAGTCTTGTTGAAAGCTTCTGCGAGACCATTAGCGGCAGGGTAGTATGCCGTTGAGGACACACTCTGGATTCTGAACTTGGCACAGAATCTCTGGAAAGCCTGGCTGATGAACTGGGGTCCATTGTCATGGACAATTCGTCGAGGCATACCGAAACGGTAAATAACGTGATGTTTCACGAACTTGATCACGTTAGACGATTTTACCTCCTTTAAAGGATGGCTTCGGCCCATTTAGAGAAGTAATCGGTTATTGCCAAAATAAACCGATGTCCCTTTGATGATGGTAGGCTGATAGGACTAACTATATCCATCCCCCACATTTCAAATGGCCAGGTAGAGGTCGTAGAGTGGAGGTAGTCTGGTGCTTGATGGATGAAATCGCCATGCACTTGGCAAACGTGACATCTTTTAGCATAAGTGACGGCGTCGGCAATCATCTTGGGCCAATAGTAACCCAATCTTTGGAGTCGATGTGCCAATTTTGGGCCGGGTTGGTGGGCTCCACACATGCCGTCGTGGGCTTCTTTCAATACCTCTTGAGCCTCCTTTGTGTGAGAGGCACCGGAGCAAGACCCCGTCATGCGATCGACGATACAATGTTCGTGTAATCGCATTATAGTAAAATTTAGGGGCTTTCCTTCGAATGGCAGTCGCTTCTTTGGCGTCCTCAGGCAGGATGCCATACAAGACATAGTCGATATAGGGGAATCGCCAGTCTTTAAGCTCTGGCCCGGTTGACAATTCCAGCGCTTCTTTGCCTCGATACTCTCCCTTTGACTCCTGATAGTGCTTGAGAGCAATTCTCGGGCAATACAGGTCGTGGCTGTAGACGAATATCTTCTCCATCGCTCCAGCTGGAAGAGCTAAGGAGGCAGCGAGGGATGCCAGTGCATCTGCATGCGCATTTTGCCTGCGCGGTACATGATCGATGTAGAAGTTTGTGAACCTCTCGGCCATGTGGATAGTTGCGTTGTAGTAGGGTACTAGGTCTTCATGTCTGACTTCGTACTCCCCGCGAACTTGGCTGACGATAAGTTTAGAATCACCGTATGCCTCGAGATTTTTAACGCCAATCTCATCGGTGAACTGCATCCCAATCAGGAGAGCGTTGTACTCTGCTACATTGTTGGAGCAAGGCTCAGTTAATGAGACGGCTCGGGGAATCACATAATTCTGTGGGAGACGAGTACTACCCCTACCCCCGCTACTATATGTCCCTTTGGGCTTGTTCTCGATGCACCGTCGAAGAAGAGTTGCCATACTTGACTTTCGAACAATGTCTGAGTTAGGCAGGCTTCAGCGACCTCATCTGGGAGATCGTCGTAAAGTTTGGTTGCCCTTGGATCTGGGTGCTCAGCTAAGAAATCTGCCACCGCTTGTCCTTTAATGGCCTTTTGTGGTAAAAAGTGCATCTCATATTGGGATAGCAATATGGCCCATTTTGCCAGTCGGCCATTTAGCGATGAAGTTTTGTCATGAGTAACCTCAAGGGGTTGACTTTTGATATGACATTTATAGTTTGGCCTACCAGATAGTGTCGCATTTTCTGAATGGCAAACACTAATGCCAAACATTCCTTCTCAATCGGGTTGTACCGATGTTCGGCTCCGATCATTGTTATACTCAAATAGTAGATCGCTTGTTCTTGCCCTTGATCATCATTCTGAGCTAGTAGAGCTCCCAAAGAATGATCCATTGCTCGAACGTACACCCGGAAAGGTTTTTCGGATACCAGAGCTGCAAGGACTGGTGGTTGAGTGAGGTATTGCTTAACTTCCTCGAATGCTTGTGACAAGCGTCGTCCCAAATGAACGAGACACCCTTCTTCATCAGCTTAGCGAAGGGTTGGCATCTTCCGGAAAGGTTTGAGATGAACCTGCGGATGTACGCCAATCGTCCTTGCAATCCCCTGAGCTCCTTGAGGCTTCTCGGGGGTTGCATCTCCTGGATAGCGCGGATCTTTTCCGGGTCCAAATGGATTCCTGTGGAAGTTACAACAAATCCTAGGAATTTGCCACTGGCCACCCCCAGGAAGGACTTAGTGGGATTCATCTTTAGCTGATGAGCTCGCATGATGTCAAAACCACCTTCAGGTCAGCTATGTGATCACCCTTAGCGCGACTTTTCACCGCGATGTCGTCAACATAATACTCCACCGTTTTGCGTATTTGCTGATGGAAAATGGCATTCATGGCCCTTTGATATGTTGCCCCTGCATTCTTCAGTCCGAAGGGCATGACGGTGTAGCAATATACCCCTAGAGGTGTCCTGAAGGAGGTATGCTTTTCGTCATCAGGATACATTTTAATTTGATTGTATCCTGAGAATCCATCATGAAGGACATTCGTTCGAATCTACAAGTATTGTCAATCATGACATCCGTGATTGGCAATGGGAATTCATCTTTGGGGCAAGCCTCGTTTAGATCACGGAAGTCGATGCAGATCCGGATCTTTCCGTTCTTCTTGGCAACTGGGACAATGTTGGCTACCCAGTCGGGATGTTGTTCTTCCCTGATGAAGCCAGAATCAATAAGTTTTCTGACTTCTGATTGAATTGCCTCCATTATTTCTGGACGAAACCGTCGCTGCTGTTGTTTGACAGGTTTTGCGTCCGGATTGATGTTGAGGCGGTGCATAGCCACTTGAGGATCAAGTCCAGGCATGTTCTCGTAATTCCAGGCGAAGACGTCTATATACTTTTGTACAAGAGATATTAGATCCTTCCTCTCCGAAGGTGACAGGCCGTCACTTATGAAGATGGGCTTAGGATTGGCCTCATCTCCTAGATTGATTTGAACAACCTTGTCTTCTGTGGGTGGCTCGCGCTGTTCAAAGCGGGTATCCCAAAGAGTGTTTTAAATGTTTGATCCAAGGATCTGTATCAGATTGGATCATTTCTTCATCTCCGTCTTCCAGGTGGCTTGTTGAAACCATGTTCACTGAAAGTTCTCTGAAGATGTTGCCGACACTGACATCCGACTCCCACGATGACGTGCCTGAAGAGTAATTATGACCGATGGCCCTCCAGAATCAGAGGCTGATGGGATCGGAGTCGATACATAGCCCAACCCCCGGCGTGTCCGATGATAATAATCGGGGGCTTTCCCTTTCGGAACAAAGGATCGAAGTAGCGTTCTCCTTCCTTTGCCGAAGTTCAACCCGGGTCTGTTGGTTAGATCATACCCCATGCACTTCATCATTTTGAGCGCTTTTGGTTCATAATGACCGAACTGAGGGGATTCCTCCTCGCCTTCCGATTCTTCGCGGGGCGTTGGTTCAGACGAGATTCGCCCAAAAAGAATTGGTTTTTGGCCTTTCCGTCTGGCTGGAATCATAAATATAGATTCTTGCGCATTACCATTCTCCTGGTATGTCCCGAAGGATGATTTTACTGGTACATGCAACGATGTCAAAGCATCCATTGCCGACCAGAGGTCATCATCTACATCAGTGCTAGTATCTGACGGCACTGAATCAGAAGCAAACACAGAAAGATACGCTAAATCTAATTCTTCATTAATGTACCATCCGCCTGCATCATCAGCGGAGGTATTATCAACATCGGGCTTATTAATGCCTGTCACAGGTGGGTCCAGCTCCCACACGCACTCATCTTCTTTTTGGGCTCAGTGTCAGCCTCATTATCAGAGTCTGGCTCTTCTGGTTGCGGGACTTCATCTATTTCTACAGATTCCTGATACAGGAGGGAATCTGTGAAATAATTCTCCACTCCCTTGAACGGATGCCTCCCGACAATCAACGTTCGCGCTTTTCCACTCCCGTCAATGTATTTCATGACTTGGTGGAGAGTAGAGGGAACGATGGAGTTGCGATGAATCCACGGTCGTCCCAGCAGCAAGTTGTAGGAGGTGTCAGCATCTATGACGTAGCATGTCACCTCTGACCTCAGATCTCCAATCTGGCATTTGAGCTTGACCTTCCCCATCGGACGGGTACTGTTGGCATTGAACCCATAAATGGTCGTCTGGGTAGGGCTCAAATGGTGAGTAGGAATCCCGAGATGTTGCATGACCCGGCGAGGCATGATGCTCAACGCGGACCCTGGATCTACCTGAATGCGGTTTACTTCAGACGATCCAATATACCCCGTGAAGTACAGGGGTCGATCATGCTTCCCTTTAACCTGCATATCATCTGCTGTGAAGGTAATGCAGGGAGCATTTGGGGAGGTGTGGAGGCAATCCTCTACATCTTCCTCCTTCGACACCTGGGTCATGAAGACCTCAGCATTTGCTAGAGCTTCTTGTAGACCTTCTCTGGTCGACTTTGATAGTCTAAGAAGTTCATACAAGGTAATGCGTGCCGGGATGTTGGCTAGTTGAGCCAGGACATCAAAGTGGTAAGGTGTCATGGATCCTTCCGCTACACCTTTCGAAAGAACTCGAGAAAACCGAGTTTCTTTCTGTTTCTCCACAAGTTGTCTCGTGGAGGGCTTGGTTGGCTCTACAGCTGGTTGTGGAGGGGTTGCCGCCGTTTCGCCATACTGCTTCAAGTACGGCTGTCCCGAACGGGTTCCCGCCATCAGTTGGTTAGGCTCTGCGGCCAAGACTATTGTTTCCTCCTCGGAATCGGTTAACGAGGGGACATCAGTCTCGGCTTCTCGAGAGGAGGCACACACCACATTGCAGGATAAAGCCTTTGCCTTGCCTTTGGATTTCCTGTTGGTCACAGTAGTCCATTGCTGTTCATTGACAAGGTCAGGGTGGACCCACATGATTTCCCCTTGAGGTGTAGGGACGGGTACCAAGCCTTTTTCTTGCTGCTGATGAGGGTCTGTGTTGACCACTCTCATCTCTCCTCTTGGGATAGGGACTACTCCAGAGGGTGTCAGAGGTTGTCTTCCGAACTGGAGAACTGACGTCACATTGGCCGTCACCTTCTTCTGCTCTGGTCGGAGCTTTAACACTTCCGCGTCAATCAGAGCTTGAAGGATGTCCTTGAAGACGTAGCAGCTTTTGGTAGGGTGCCCCAGCATCCTGTGGTACAAGCAATAGGTGGGATTGTCGGTCTTGCCGACTTCCTCGGGGCGCCTAGCTTCAGGGAGCTTCAGTCGGTTGCTCTTGTTGAGTAGTTTAAAGAGCGAATCGACATGTTCCTCCTTGAAGGAATACTGTTTGTTGGCCCGTGGTTGGCTCGAAGAGCCACCTCCCTTGACCAGTTGAGGTTTAGCAGGAGATTTGGTTTCTGCTGCCAAGTTATCCTTCCTTTTGGTTTGGAGGGATGTGTCTGGCGCACGCCTTGTTGACCTTTCAGGCCGCCTGGGCTTACCTTCCTCCGCTCTGACGCGGGCGACAATCTCCTCAGCCTGTTCACCTTGTTGGACTAATTGCTTCCAGGTGCGGCTTTCAGCAACTCCTATTTGAGCAAGAAGTGAGGTTTGGAGATTATGGCGGCATGTTTCCACCAGGGTAGCCTGGTTCATGCCACTTGGACACCGGAGCGCCACGTTCCGGAATCTTTTCACGAAAGACTTGACGGACTCTCCCTTTCGCTGCTTGGTGGCTAAAAAGGTGGGCATCGTGACTTCCGAGTCATCCTCGAAGAAGCGTGTTAAGAAAAGCTTCTCCAAATCGCCCCAGTTCTTGATAGAACCTTCTGGGAGCTTCATGAACCATTCAAAGGCCAACCCTTTCAGGGTGCCGATGAACAGACGAGCCAGGATAGCATCGTTATCTACTACATTCCCGGTTTGGGATTTAAAGTAGTAGATGTGTTGGTTGGGTGACCCTTTCCCATCGAATGCTTGAAGGGTTGGAGCCTTGAACTTGGATGGGTATGGAACCAAGTCCCATTCAGCAGGATAGGGCCGGACCAATCCAGCTTCTTGGAGGCCTTTACGGTTGGTAAGGGCCTCGAGGCGTTGCTCCAATTGACTCATTCTTTTAGCATGAGCCTTTCCCTGGTCTTGGTCGCCCTTTACTTGCGACGAGGATTTGGACGAACTAGAAGTAGATCTCTGCCTCTCCTCAGAAGGTTCGGAAGATGAGCTTCCTCCCTTTCTCCCTTTGCCTTCGTCTTTTTAGGAGGAGATTTCCTCCTGTCTTCGAGCTACTGGGCAAGCATCTGCTTGAGGGAGTCGATAGATTCCTGCTGAGAAAGAATCATATCCATTTGTGCCTTCTGAATTTGTTCCAAACGTCTAGCTGTTTCCTCAGGAGTGCCTATCATGTAGGCGGAGGCCTCCTTCTCAACGGAAGAGTTTGAAGCCCGTGATTCCACTACGGCGGAGTGAGAATCATTCACTTTAATGCCATGGGCTAAGGCATTATAATCAATCGGGGGAATGGCCCCAGTCCGGGTGCGAGTGTGTTGATACACTCCTTCCGGTTCAGAGTCAGACTCATCCGAGCTGACTGCAGGTTGTTTTCCCTTGCTCCTGCTCGTCATATTCGCAGTGAGCTCCGGGTACTCAATGTCAGAGAAGGTTCTCCTTCTGTGGGAGCGCCTTCTTTTGGCTGACGGGGGAATCAGGGTCAGCTGTCTAACTAAAGAATGCTGGTGCACGCCTGATCCGCAACGGCACTCAGAAAGCATATGGATGAGCCGTTGGCAGCAACATGATGAAGTGACCTGATTGGCACTTCTTTTCTTCGTCAAGTAATCCCTCAGATCTACGGGAGGGGGATCGAAGAGACTAGCTCGCAACGTCGAAGACGGGAGGCATCCATGTGCTGTACAGCATGGACGCGGGCTTCAGGGACGCAATTTTCGCGCCGCGGCTGTAAGACGAGCGTCTGGCGTCTCTGTTGGGACGAGACGCGATTGGCGTGCTGCCGCTCGGTGCGTCGGGGCAGAGACGTTTGAGAGAGGATGGGCTGTTGGGCCCCACGCCTATGGGCGCGTGCCTCTCGCGCTTGACGAGGCGCAGAGGCTTCATCTTGGCGTTTGGTGAGTTGGTATTCAGAGGACCTAGCTTGAGGAGTCTCGCGTTTGGGCCGCCAAACGCGGACTTCACGTGCTGGAAGTGGCGCGGGCAAGGCGCCAGATTGTACGTCGCGTCCAGCCTCAGTCGGACAATCAGAGGTTCTAACTTGTAGCTGACGCGCACGTCTCCTCTGTCGACGCTCAGCGTTTCGGTTGCGTCGTGGAGGTGGAGAGTGACCAACGACGACCTGATGCTGAACACCAGAGACTTTGACCACGCGGGTCTCCTGAGAGACGCTGATGCGTGTGTTCAGTGCTGCGCGGTTGATCGCAGCGGCAGTTGTGCCTGAGATCATGCGGGCCTTCTGAGAGGTGTTGGCGCGTGTATCTTGCTTGGCACAGTTGGCAGCAGCAGCGCCCGAGAGAGCTTCAGATCGGGCTTCGGGGGCATTCCCCGTCGAGACCCTGCGGCAGACGCGGGTCCTGGGGCTCTTGGAGCCGGAAGAGAGAAACTCTTCGTACTTTGCCTGGTCGAACTCGACAACGAGCGATTCGACCATCTTTCCCTCACGAAGGACGTCATCTTGCGCCACGATTTGCTCATCAGTGACAAATGAATTCCCCAGCGGAGTCGCCATCTCTTGTTTGCAGAGGGAAAAAAATCTTTGCCGTAAAGTTTCCTTGAATCAATTGAAAGTTTACAACGGATTAATACTCCGATTACAAGGGAGGGAGGATGTTGAGTCTTGAATCCTCCCTTTGTTTAGTGCTGGGTTCTTCAAGTGGCGGTGGAGAGTGAATCTTGTTCTCTGTTGACCGGATGACCGTCGGGATCGTCAGGGATCTTCTCTTTGGCCGGTAGAAGGAGTAACACAGCTCTGTCTACCAAAACTCTCAAAGAGGAGGTAGGCAAAGGGCAACTTGTTCGTAGCAAGCTTGCTGAAGAGTTTAGATCTCTCCTGCTTCTCTCTCTGTGTGTGTTCCTCTTCTCTCGTCTCTGGATGTCGTCTCGTCTGTCTGTCCCTCTCCTCATAGCGGCGGGGCTATTTATAGAGGTTTCAGGGGTGATCGCGCCCCCTAAAAACGCTCCATAATGGGGGGCTGACCTCCCTGCTATGTGGGCGGTGACTGGCCCCATAACCAGGGCGGTTATAACCGAGACGTGGGCCTTGGACCCTCGCGCCCTGGGGTTGAGACGCGGGTTCGAGCCCACGCGCCTTGAGGTTGAGACGCGGGTGTCGAGCCCACGCGCCTTGATGGTGAGACGCGGGTGTCGAGCCCACGCGCCTTGATGCTGAGACGCGGATGGCCATCATTAGCCCTGCGTCTAGAACTTGAAACTCTGCTTTTTAATGGCTTGTCTTCTAGTGATTTTTAGACAGCCTACACCAATGGCAGCCCATGGTCCGGGCATGTCGGGCCGCGCTCGAGCCCGGAACTAGTCCGGGCATGTCGGGCCGCGCCCGGGCCCGTTCCAGGCTCAGGCTGAACCCAGGCCTGGCCAGGCCACCTGCAATGGCTAAATTTTTAGCCGTTGGATGCTGGGGGTGATTATTTTGCAAATTTTTTTTTGCAGATCCCCCAATGGCCAATATGGGATGAAAAATAGCCGTTGGGGGCTATTTGTAATTTTTTTTACAAATAGTCCCCAACGGCTAGAATGGGTCAAATATTAAAATTTTTGCAACAAAATGTACATTTTAACATCCTCTTCCTCTCTATAAATACAGCCTCTTTCCCATTCTATGTCACCAGAACAATTCTCTATAAAATCTCTAAAAATCTTCAAAAAAATCTCTATAAATTTACTCTTTGCAAATTACAACTTCTCTCAAGTTCTCAAGCACTCTCAAGATATCAAACTCTTTCAAGCTCTCTCAGCACTTTGAAATAGATTCATACTCTTCATGATCAGGTTATAGTCATACTTCTTCTTCTAGGTATCATGTTAATTTAGATTTGACTAGTCAATAATGAGATAATTTGCATATGCTTTTACCCTACACTCTAGTTTTTTCATTCACAGAATCACAATCAACAGATTTTATTTTTTCTTTTGAACCTACTAATCCACCTACTTCTACCAAAATATCAACTTTCAATGCATATGAAAAATCTGATTTTTGAAAATATTTTAAAAGAAAACTACTAATAGAGTTAGGAAGGCTATATGCAAGTTTTGTTCAGGTATTTCTTATGCTATCCCAATAGTTGTGAAACCAACGCACTAAAGAGGCACATTAGGGCAAAACACCGACATAATCAACCATGACAAACACAAATTTTCACTTTAGGTGTCAAATTAATCACTTTTAGTTATAGTCGTCAAACAGATAAAACAAATTTAACTAAATATCTTATTCGGAGTGAACAACCTTTTAGTTTTGCTGAAAATGAAGCATTCTAATTGTGCACGTATATTGCATTATTTATCATTACATTCTTACATTTATCTTATAATAAACTCTGCTAATCACCTTGTCTTAATGTCTAAATTGTGCAACTGAAGATTAATGGAGAAAGAGAGGATAATCACAAATATTTCTTAACTAATTCGAATTTATTTGGATTAATTATCCTAACTTAAGAAATCAATAAAGATAATCCCAGATCCAGACGTCAAGCAAAAAATCCTATCACAGAACATGGGATATTAGAGATCACGCTGCCCCCGGATCTGGCCCATTGGCCAGATACTGGCTGTGCAAACATGGTTATGGCCGCGTTTGCGCAGCTTTGTTATGGCCCTTAGGGGAGCGTTTACTCCACCTATCTTCAGACCCTCTCTCTTTTCAATTTTTCCTATAAATACTGCAAAATTTAGAGGAAGACGGGCATCACGCCAGCAGAGAGCTAGAATTACGCTTTTTGTTTCTAGTTTAACTTAGATTTTTATTTTTATTTATGTAATTTTCTGTTTTTATGTAAACTTAGATTAGAGAAGAGATTCATGTTAAAAAGAGAGAGAATTGTATTGATAAGTGACACCGATGTAATTTCTTTCCTTCTTTCATTATTTTTCAATTGAATCAAAAGTTTAGCACCATTTCTAAATTTTATATTTTTCTGTATAGGTCCAGCCTCAATCACATTCACAGACTTTATTTGAATAACTCATAATCCAGAATATGATTCGTTCGGTAAGGATACAATCAGAACGGAAATGTACAGGATTATTGAAGAACAAAATAAAATTTACTTGCAACTTTTTCTTTTATAACACAAATAGTTGCAATTACTTCTGATTGCTGGAGAGCTCTTAATGGCTTTCATTTCATAGCTGTTAGTACACGGTTTATTGATTCTGATTAGATTTAAAACAAAAAGTTATTGATTTTAAAAAAATTCTTTTTCCTCACAATGCTTGAAATCTTAGTAAGACTATTCAAAGGGTTGTTAGAGTTTTTTTTTACTTGATTGTAATATTTTTCTATTTTAGTTGATATTGCTAGCAATAATACTGTTACAGTTGAGATTTTAAAAAATTATTTAAAACAAATTTTGGATGACAAAAATTTTCATAATCTGTGTGTTTGTCACATCATTAACTTCTGCGTGCTGGATGATTTAAAAAGTATAGATAATTATATTCAAAAATTAAAAATACTATTTTATTTATTAAAAGTAGTGAGCCAAGGAGACAAAACTTTAAATATAGTTGTTCCAACTAAGGCTTACCAATTAAAAGGGCACCTCAAGATATAAGAACTCGTTGGAACTCAACATATAATATGTTTTAGTAAAGTTATTCCTTATCGGATTGCAATAGATCTGTTTATTTTCACGAAATTGTCAGATCTATTTATTTCTGATGAAGAATGGAAAATTTGGGAAGTAATTTGTGAATTTTTAAAAAAAATTGAAAGAGTAACAAAATTATTTTCTGGGATTTATTATCCCACAACTTGTTTAGTGTTTTATGAGTTAATTGAAATTACTGAAGTGTTTTCTACGTACCTAGATAACTTTTTGCTGAAAGATATTATTTCTCCTAAGGAGGAAAAATTCAATAAGTATTTTAAAAATTTTCTTTTTATATATTTTTTGTTGCTATTATGATTTTCCTCATATAAAATTTGAAGGATGTAAATATATACTTGAAATATTTATGATAAAATAAAAATATACTGATTCTGTCCTAGTACGGATAGATATTGAGAATTCTATAAATAATTTATATTATCTTTATGAAGCAAAATTTAAAAATAAACAATCTAATTCATCATCCCAACCAACATCTTTATTTAGGAGTAGAAGTTCTTTATTATCTGGTTTGTTATCAGTATCAAAAAGTTCAAGAAGCTCCAACACTTTGAATGATTTTCATTATTACACGACTTGTACCATAGCTCTTAACATTGATGCAGGCTTAGAATCTGAAAATTTTAATATTTCGGCCTGGTGGAAATAACAGGAATTAACTATCCTGTGCTTTTCATCATGACGCATGATTTACTAACCCCTTATGCCTCCACAGTAGCATCGGAGTCTGCTTTCAGTATAGCTGATTAAGTGCTGACTAATACGAGAAACCGACTGGCATCAGAAGCCATCGAGATGACCATCTAGGGGAGGATTGGCTGGATGCGGAGATGAGAAGCCAAAATAAAACAGTCAAAAAAATTACTAAAAATTCTCCAAAAGATGATTGAAGACGAGAAGTCAAAATATTTAAAAAACTTTTAATTTGTATGTATGAAGATAAAATATTAGAAGACCTGTAATTATAAATATGAATGATAAATTTCTAAATTTTTTAGTCTTGTTACTTCAATTGTATTTGTATCAATTTATCTATTTCATTGAATTATTAATAAAAAAAATTAACATTTGCGTTACACAACTTAAAGCAAGTTTGTCTATTTTTTATTTTTATTAAATTTTTTTGGGATCTTAATTAATTTTTTGAGAATTTTAATAATTAATTGATGGTTATTTGATTTTTGTTTTTTTTAATGAACAGGCCGGCACAGACCAGTAGGGTCAGGCTGAGTCCCCCTAAGGGGGATCAGGCCCAGGCCAGGCCAGGCGCCCACTATTAAGCGAGCGGCGCGTGGCTTGGGCCAGCCCAGTCCTAGGCCCTGCGGGGCTAGGATCGGGACGGGCTAAGCCCGACCCATTTCGCACCCCCAACACTTGTGTTCACCCCGGGTGAAATTTTGGACCCAGGAGTTTGCAATAAGATGCCAGGTCTATCGCGCAACTCATCTGCAATGCTGATCTCTTTTCCGTTTATCGTCCGAGGTTGGTACTTGCAACAGGGGGAACCTCCCAAGCCCACAGCACAATGGTCGAAAACTCCTCCCATTTCCCCTCACCATCCACTCCCGAAGAAACACATTGTCGCCGCCGTGAGGTAACCGAAGACACAGCAGAATCTGCAGGCTTCAGAGACCATCTGCTCCACGACGAGGATCAGCGTTCTCACCCTCTCGTTCTTCTTCATGGACTCGGCGAGTATTGCCACAATGTCCTCGAATGTGTACCGGGTGAGTGACATCTTGACGACTGCTCTCTGGGCCGCTTCTTCCTTGGAGCGGTAATCGTGGCCGAAGCCCAAGAACTCAGATTTGCATCCAATAGCCGAGCATACAGAGGTTGTCTCACCGAAACCATGTCGGAGTGTCACGTCGAAGTGTGGGGGTCAGGGATTTTTGTGGTCGGAGACGGGCAGCACGGGGTCTTGGTGGCCGGGAGGTCCGATGTACGAGTCGCTACGAAGGACGACGACAAGGAATTTTTCCTATCCGTGCTTGTTCAGCTCTGCAACGTTCACAGTCGTCAGTCCTTGCTCGCTGCAGTTGCCAGCAGCTGCACAGCAAAAGCAATCATAATGTTATGAAATTAATTTGATCATCAAAGAAGCATATAATAATATAACACCACCTAGCTAGTTTGATGTTAGCGTTACCAATGACGATGAAAAATAAGAATAATCGGAATATTTTGTGGGAAGACATCGTGGTAGACATCTCGTGCGTGTGCATGGGGTTCAATTTATGGTGTCTGATCAGTTAACAATATACAGAGACCATCTTGCTGCTCCTGCTTCCAAGTCAAAAATTAAGCAATCTTGGCTGCATGACTCACACACGGCAGGCCCGCAGCACCGTAGATTAATAATAAACAATACCAATTTTACCGTGATCTCGTACAGTGTCTTTATAGATCAATAGCAGAAAATTTTCTATTATTATAATGTGAGAAGCGTTGATCTGCTGGTTGCCCTCCAACGTCTTGGGTGTCAAAGAAAATAAATATACTTTGTAGACTATTGTTTTGTCCTATATTATACTATTAATACACTTCTATTTGGTTGTCGTAAGTCACAAACATTTTTACAGTTGTGAGTGAGTTACATGCAACTAAGTTTTACAGTATTTGATTGGTAATATAAAATTATAAGTGAGAAAGTGTATGCCTTTTATGGTGTTTGGTTATCATAATGTATAAGTCATAAGTCGAAGTTGACCACAAAATTAACGGTTTGGTGATTTAAAAAATTAAATAATTAAAAATAAAATTAAAATAAGAATAATAAATATAAGTAAAAATATTAAATATTAAGTATTAAATTTTAAATAAATAAAATTAATTAATTAAATAATTAAAAATATTAAATAACTAAAAAATAAAGTTAAATTTATTTAAAAAATAATATATTAAATAATAAAATTAAAAAATTAAAAATAGTAAATATTAAAAATTAAAATATTATCTAATAATCAAAAATTATTAAATTTATATTAAATATTACTAATCTACAAATAAAATAATAACTAAAATTAAATGGAATACATTATATTAATTTAGTAATAAAAAAGATTAATCTAGTAATAAAAATTCTAATATTAAAAATTATTGAATTATTAATAAAAACGTTAAGCTAATAATTATATGAAATCTAATAATTAAAAAAGAATTTCTCATAATCTAAAAAGATTAATCTAATTACAATTAACTGTCAGCATTACAAATTTGCATGATCACAAAATTAACTGTTTGTATAGCAAGTAGGTTGTAAGTGAAATTTATATGACCACAGAATTAACTGTTTGGGTTGCAAGTGGACCGTAATTAAGATGCAAGTGCGTTTTACGACTTACGGTCCAAACAAATACCGTAAGTCATAAGTCGCAAGTGTCGCAAGTGACACTTGCGAAGAGAAACAACTGAGAAGTATATGGGCTGGACATTTTCAAACAATGTCAAGAGCAGAAACTCTTGGCACAGAGATTTCCTTCTGAAAGAAACATGATTTATGTTTCTAGAATTGTGGGTATACTTTGAATATTCTGCTGGAAAACGTTAGCAATTTCTAAACCAATGATAGTTCTGCATGCATGATAAAACATTCTCTCTTCTAAAACAATGCATGGACGCAAATAAAGAGAAATATTCCTCTTCTTTATTATCTTTACTTTCTTTTGAGAAGAAAACTTGCCTTCTAATGGAAAAGAAAATGTAGAATATAACTATATAATATGAAATATCATTATTGCATGAAGTAAGTATCTAGCTGAAAGGTGTGCTAACAGTAAAATTCATCTACTTCGGAAGAAAAAAAGGGGGAAAAAAAAAAACAAGAAGAAGAAGAAAAAAAGGAAAGAGGAATGATGTGTGATGTTACCTCACATGGGATAAATGGATATTTCACCTCTCTTAGCTTCTATAATCAGATTTCCCTCTTCAAGGGTTCAGTACTCGCTCATAGCTGCCTCTGAAGATACTTGCCTCTTTGCCACAGAATGATCTCATGCATGCCAGACAACAGCTCCACTCTCACTTTCTGATAATGGACAAAAGCTTATCTTGATGTCAGAAATGGCTTCAACTATCTTCCAGTTCCTCAGGCAGTATGCCTGCCCTTTCTAGCCTTCACTCCCATTTCAATCTACAGAGCTTCTGTCTATAAGAAGTACAAGAGCTCATGAAAAACAAGGGATCTCTGTCATCAGTGTCATCGCTCAAAGGCCCGTTTGCACAAAGCTCTTGAAATGCTTCCTCTGCCAACTCGACAGCCCCATGAACCTTACAGGCCCCGAGCAGAGTCTTCCAAATCACCGATTTAGGCTTCACTGGGATCGACTTAATCAACTTATACGCTTCATCAATCAACCCCATTCTACAAAGCAAATCAACCATGCACCCATAATGCTTTATATCAGGCTTAACTTTAAGCTCTAAAAGCATTCTCCGAAAGAACTCTTCCCTCTTTAACTAATCCCTGGTGGCTGTAAGCTAACAAGACTTCGAGGAAAGTAACCCTGTTCGGCTTTTGGTCCATTTTTGAGAACAACTCAAGTGCTTCATCTCAAGAACCATGAACTGCCAAAGCCACAATCATCGAATTCCAGCAGCTCACATGCTTAGCCCCCATCTGATCAAATGTCTGCCATGCTAGCTTTACGTGACCACACTTTGCATGCACATCCAAAAGTGCATTGCCCACAAATCGATCGATCGCAAAGCTCCTACCCTTCAAATAATTATGAACATCTAGACCAATCTCCATTGATCCAGTCTCCCCACAAGCCCAAGTACTGGAACCATCGTCAACTCTGTCGATACAAACTCATTCGCCAACATTCTCTTGAAAAGTCCAATGGCACTTTTGTACTCCTTGATGTGAATGTAACCGGCAATCATCGAATTCCACAAGACAGAATCTCTCTCGGGCATTGTATCGAAAACCTTCCTTGCAGTCGCAACATCCCCCAACCTCACGTGCCTCGCAATCACACTATTCCAAGAAGCAACATTTTTCTGAGGCATTTGAGAAGCTCTGTAGTTGTTTTTGTGGAGGAGGAAGGCAACACCATGCACTGAGGCTTGGCATCCACCTGACTCCTGCTTGAAAGGAGAATGTGCCACTTACAATGTTCGGTAAGAAAAACTCATATCCACCTACAAGACAGCTATTTCGATTTCCCACGAAATGCACCAGAGGTAGATAAGCTGCAACCTGCGTGAGCTTTCCAAGTATCAGCACAATGGAAGTAAATTTGTCCTGCAGCACAGTCGCGGCTAGTGCTTTAAATTCTCATACTCCAGCATCAAAAATAGTTGAGAGTGGATTCCCAGATGCTGCTGCAACTCATAGGGACACCGAGGTTACAAACTATTTGGGGAACCCCATACGAAACCAAGTAGATCAACAGTACACAGGGTTCTGACAAATAGATCGGCAGGTCCCAGACTCTAATGCGCGGGGTATGAATCAATTCTCCATGTGATAACGTACATATGATCTTCATTCAGTTCCAGGACAATATATCGCAGCTATAAAAAAACGAGGGGGTATGCAAGGAGACCTGAAAGCTTGCTTCAGAGAATTTCATGGCTAACACGAACAAAACCCGGTTAGAATAGTGGCTGCAGTTCTCTGTAAGTTTCCCAGGTGATTCAAACAGAGGGTGATAGTATTGAATCATGTTGGGAATCCAAGAACCCTGGCCACTCCTGCACACAGAAAACTGAATCAGAAAGAACAACAAAGACAAAGGGAGCAGGTGGCAATTTTCCTTCAATTTTATTTAATGCTTTCTTATATCATTCTTTAAATGTTTTCTGACAAGCAAGATTTCCGTATAAACATATCTGCATGTTCCGCTTGCAAAAGGAGAAGAAATTTTCAAAAAAAACTGCACTACTCTCAAGTCTTATTGTTCACCGCCTTCTTTGCTGCAAAGAGCTGCTTGAGAAAAGAAAGCTTGTGTCCTTTGCGAGGAGAAGAAGTGGAAGCAGTGATGCCTCCTCCATTGCTTGTCCCAACAGGCGAAACAGCCTCAGCCACATGTTGGGGAGGGGACAGAGGTGGGAGGGTGAAGAGGAAAGCATTGAGCATGCGTATTATCTGGCTGAAGCTTGGCCGGGAATTTGGGTCCTCAACCCAGCACGACTGCACGATAAACACCAGTTCTGGGGGTACATCTTCTGGAAGAGGAGGTCGTACTTGCTGTCAGGATTTCCCCAAGAGCACAATACAAATCAGATTGTAGCACTATAAATTAAAGAAGAACAATAAAAGATTAAAATAATCGGCGTGCAGATCATGCAGGTATCATCTTTCGTGACTGTAAAATGTTCCAGTGACCAGATTTCTTTAGCAGTGGTATTGATCGCATAGTGCATAATGATGTAGCTTGCATACAATAAAGCTTCAACTTGCTAACTGGAATCGTTCAATGAGGCCCTCTTATGTTCAGCATGAAACTCTCTTCTATTCCATTGATTAATCGATCACAGGGTAGGAGTTCAACCCAGTGTTTGTGGACAACTGCCGACCCTTCAAATTATAATTTATTGGCCTCCCTATTGTTAAGCTAGCATGATAAGTTGATATATGTTATCAGCCTGCGGCCTATGAGGCATGGACATGAACACAAGTTCCAAGGGCTGTGGAAAACTTGTGTACTTAGTGGTCAAAGATCTAGAATGTTGAAATCATCATTCCAAGTCACTAATGTTCAACAATTCAAAACGTATGTGCAAAGGGTCTTGCAGTTTCCAGTAATGCAGCCTTGGAGTCATCAATGACTGGCGGGAAGGGTTTAGTATCTCCAAATTGGAGCTCATTTCGGATTAGTTTGGATCATATATGGAACTTGGCAAGGGGCAGCAGTGAGGGTTTTTAACTACTATTGGGTCAACCGGTTACAATCCAGGCCAATTTAAATATCATGGACCCAATTTTAGACAAAGTGTTTGCCTTGTGTCTTGAACCTAAAATTCAAAGTTTTAGCTTGGCAATAGTAGGGTGCGTCAAGATGGTGTGCATGCCACATCCATGGAGTTCCAGGGTCTGACATAAAAAGTGCTTGTACTGCACAGACCACAACGAAATAGTCTGTCCTTGTGGTTAAGGTGCTCAAGGGTATCTAGCTCCATAGAGAAGACGAAATGTGTGTAGGAGATGGATGAACTTACTAAGAGGGACCCGAGATTTACATGCAGTGCCACCTATGCATCGATTGTACAGAAAACCGGCACGTAACCAAGTGGATTGTGGGAGGTGGTTTACCAGAACGGCAAGATCAAGCAAATGAATGGCTTCGATTAAGCAAACAATGCTTAACATTCCCTCTTTGATCCGTCAGAACCTACTAGACCGTTGATATCAGTTGGTTGGTTGGTTGGTTGGTTGGTTGGTGCACCTGATCAAGTGCTGACATGATTAACAGCCTAAGAGATGGAGACTCCAATCGAAAGGAACTTACATGATACTCTATTTTCCAAGAGGTCCCAGGTACAAACTATGTTACTTGCAGTTTCTTCATGCTACCATTTAATATCTGAGAAAATACTCTTAACCCTTAAGCTAAGTTAGTGCGATATTTACCACCCAGATGAGTGTCTCTTTACTATCAAGTCCTGTATATTCATGAAAGCAAATCTTTCTGCATTGGACTTCTATACTGCTACAATCATATAGGACATAACATATGCTCCAATCAGGAGGTTGGCGAACAAAAACAGTTTAAAATTTTCACCTGTTTTATGGCCTCTTTAATGAAGAAAGATTTATATATGACCTAAGTTGCCATAATGACATAACTTCGCCGCTAACCAGCAATTCATAGTGGGATGATCTACAATATCTATTCAAAACCACAATCAAGCACATGTTAACAGATGGCTGGAAGAGTTAATTATTAACAATTGTGGTTCAGAAATATTGGATGGTTAAATGGAAGGAACAGAAAGAACCTTCAATAGTACATACAAAATGACATTTACAACTACCCACATTCCAAGACGAACGGAAGAAAGAAAAAGAACAGCGAGATGTGGGTCTTCCAATCTTCTGTACATTTGTATGAATAGATATAGATATTGTCGAAAATTATTCTTTTTGAAAATTTATTCCCTTTGACGAGAAATTGATGTTCTCCTTGAAGATTCAAAAGAACAGTGAGAGACTGAATTTTCAACAATGTTGTTTGTTGTAAATGCAAAGTAAAACAATAATCCAGTGTTAAGTTGTCTCAGGCAAAGTGAACAGTCGATATTTTTTTTTAAAAGATTGTTGAAAATGTAGAACACTTTTGATGGATGATTGTAGAGGTCTAAAATCATCATAGATGTTACATGTGTAGGAAGAGAGAGAGGTAGTCGACGACGACGACAAGATAGCCAAGACGAAGAAGAATGACCGACGGCAGCAGATACCGGTCGACCGGCCGGTCGACCGGTGTGCACCAACGTGCACAGGCAATCGCGGTCGACTGCAGAAGATGAACGGTCGATCGGCAGGAACCGCCCTACCGACCGACTGACATGGCCTTGCTCTCGGGTTGGAGTGCCGGTTGACCGAGACTTGGGTCGGTCGACCGAGCGGTCGACCGACAGTCGAATCCTTCCAGAATTTGGAAAGCTGTTCTGAATTAGAAACGAGTCCAATGAGGTTTCCTATTCTTCTAGGGCTCCTTGGCTATAAATAGAGGGGGCAAAGTCCTCTTCATCTGTATGCATGATATTGTATTGATTATTGAATCAATAAAGAACTCTCTTCCTCGCCCTGAGGACGCAGGCAATTTGCCGAACCTCGTTAAATCTTGTGTTTGTTTTTCTTCCTATTGTTTTTCTTGTTTTTACTACTGAGTAGTACTTCTCTATTGCATCTGTGACTTGAGGGGTTTCTCAAGAGATTGTTGATCTGCGCACAACAATTGATATTAGAGCATCCCAGGTTCGTCGTGGGATCATCTGGTGATTCCAAGGGCATCAGTTGCTGGTTGGCGGAGATCGTGTGTCAATCTTGGATCAGCGTTGGGATTATTTTTGGGGTCATGTGTCGATCTCAAGAACAGCGTGTAGATTGCTCGAGGAATCAATTCGAAGGAGTAGATAATTTTGGAAACTCTACAAGGGTTTCGCGTGGAGGTAAAGATCCTATCTTTATCAAAACTTATTTTATATAACTCCGCTTTTTTTATTTCCGCATTGCTTTGAGGATCTAGTCAAGAAGATAGCTGGAGAAGGTACATCGATGGAGAAATTCATGAATCCACATCCGCTGAGGATTGACGTGGTGAAATTCAATGACACGAACAATTTTGGCATGTGGAGATGCGAGGTGATGGATGAACTGACGGCATCAAATCTCGAAGACACTCTACGATTGGAGAAGAAACGAAACTCAACCACTGAAGAAGATTGGGATAAGATGAGCCGAACAGCGTGTAGCTTAATCAGGTCTTGTTTGACACATGACATCAAGTACCATGTGTTACACGAAACATCTGCGAGGCAGTTGTGGGACATCCTAGAGAAAAAATATCTGACTAAAAGCATTGAATCCAGACTGCAGCTAAAGAGTAAGCTTTATGGTTTTCAGATGAAGAAAGGATGCTCCGTCAATGAACACTTGAATCGCTACACAAAGCTTCTTACAAATTTAGTTAATGTGGATGTGGAGATCGATGAAGAAGATAAAGCGGTAATTCTCTTGAACTCTCTTCCTGTAGAGGAGTATGAGACTTTTACTTTAACATTGATCAATGGTAGAAAATCCCTTAACTATAATGAAGTGTCGGCTGCTCTTGCTAACTATGATACGAGGAGGCAAGATAGACTGTCTTCTCAGGCGAACACCTCAGCAAAGGCATTGGCAGTAAGAAGCAGAGGTTCATACAAGAAAGGCAAAGGTGAACATGAGAGATCGAAGTCTAGGCTAGGTTTTAGATATCTGAAGAAAAACCAGTGTGCCTTCTGCAAAGAATTTAGGCACTGGAAAGTTGATTGTCCAAAGGCCAAAGGGAAGGAGTCAAAGACTGAGGCAAACCTTGCACGGGTGGTCAGTACTCAAGCCAGTACCTCACAGGCAAGTGGATCAGACTCGGACTCTTCAGTATTCTCTTTCTCTGTCACTACTCCTATCATTGGCTACTCAGAAGATACTGAGTGGATATTGGATACTGGTGCTACATACCATGTGTGCCCGAATAGGGATTAGTTTTCTAATTTTGAAAAGCTAGATGGATGTTCAGTTGTTATTGGCGACAATCATCCATGTACCATGGAAGGTGTAAGAACAATCCATATCAAGATGTTCGATGGGATGATACGAAAACTGAAGGAAGTGAGATATGTACCTCAACTTAAGAGAAATCTTATCTCTATTGGAGTTTTGGAGACATTGGGTCTTGTGGTATCAATAAAGGATGGAGTCCTCAAGATGACCAAAGGCTCAATGGTGGTTCTGAAGGTCATCCGCCAGAACAATCTTTACTACTTGAAGGTGTAACACCCCGTTCCCGGAATACGTATTTATCTGCGTATTCAATTTTTCGATCGTATTTTTTTGATTTCGTTGATTTAGTCTTTCTGGTAGTCTAAATTGACTGATTTTAATTTCAAACACTGTTTCCCAATATTTTAGATTTTTCATGATTTTTCAGATTTTTTCTGAATTATTTTTATAAAAAACCCTAAAATCGGGATTAATCGGTGCCGCTGGTTTATTCCTGGATTTTTAATTTACAAATGGGGTCAAACTTTGAGAAACCGCTTTCCCATATTTGCTTAGAATAATATTTACTATCTTAATTCATTTTTTGAGAATTTTCAGAATTTATCAGATTTCTGCCAGATTTTGTGTCGACCGATATTGACGGCCGATTCCAAGATTTTTAATTTAAAAACTATAAAGAATTTCTTGAAACGAATTTCACCATGATTCTTAGACTAATATTCTTGATTTTTGAGAATTTTTGCAGGTCGTTCCGAGATACTTGATTTTCGGACGATTTCGGTATTTTTCCGAAAGTTTTCCGCATCCGCAACTGAATACCGGGAATCCGCTACTCTAATTATTTTCACTTTTTCTTCCAAGAAAATATCTTCCTTTTTTCCTTTTCTTTTCCTTTTTCCATTTTCTTCTTTCCTTTTCCTTCCACCAAATTCTACAAAATTCTCCATTCTTCCATTTTCTTCTACAACTTTCCACCAAAAATATCTTCTCCAACACCAAAAATATCTTCTCCAAAATATCCAACTCCTCTCCCATCACCATGGCCGGCCAAAGAGCCACCTCACCTCTCCATTTTTACAAAAAACCCCTCCCTAAACACTTTTACACCACCTTCACAATTCCAATTCCTATATAAACTTTTCCTTCTCCTTTCCACTTCATTTTCTCTTCACCAAAACTTTAACCACCACCAACTCCTCCTTCATCTCCACCACAACAACAACCACTACAACTTCTCTAACTTCCTACCTTCATCTTCTTCCTCCTTCATCTCCATTTAAACCATCACAAACCCCAAAACTCCACCAAAGCCTTCACCTTCTCCTTTACATTCTCTAAAAATACCACCACCACTAAAACCCTCCACCAAACCAACACCCCACCACCAACACCAAGGCCGGCCACCCTCCTTGGATTGGGGCCGAGCTCTTCTTCGTCGGCAACATCTCCGATGATTATTCCGGTAATCATTCACGATTATTCCAGTAATCATTTCGGTGACAATTGCAACGACAACACTAACGTCACCACCACCATCTTTTCTTAACCTTTTTCATCACCATCTCCTCTACTATTCCCCACCACCATCTTTTCTTAACCTTTTTTATCACCATCTCCTCTACTATTCCCACCACCATCTTCACTTCCACCATCACTTTCACCATCACAACACCACCTCCATCTCCACTACTTCAACCTCCAAACATCACCTCCTTCACTTTCTTTTTATTACTCCACCAAAATCCATCTTCTTCACCAAATAACACCACCACCAAAGAAATCACCTTTCCCTTCCTCTCCCTCCCCCTCCTTAGGGCCGGCCACTTCCTAGGCCACCACCAAGGGGTGGCGCACCACCCTAGGGCCGGCGGCCACCCAAGGGCCAAGCCCCCTTTCTTTGCTCGCTTGATGTTTTTCCTCTCCCAGGAATTAGGACGCGCAAAGCTTCAGAAGTGGCGTTTTAGGCGAGTGACTTTCCTCGCCAAGAAAATGGACTTGCATCAAAATCATTATTATGTTGTATTTTGTATCAGTGCGGTGTGGTTGTACAGGTGTGTGTGTTGTAATCTGTGGGCATGTCTTCACTTGAACATGACTGATATACTGTAATGCTTGTAATAGGATAGAACGACACGTGCTGACCATTCAGCCTCCGGTCTCTCACTATCTCGAAAGAGAAGTGATTTGAGACCGCCAGGTTTCTCAGCACCGCCTCTAGACCATTCGGCCTCCGGTCTCTCACTAACTCGAAAGAGAAGTGATTGAGACCGTCAGGTTTCTCAGCTCCATCTGGTGAGCATACTTAGCCCTCAGTGCTTTACCACTAGATTCGTCTAGGTAAGATGCTGCCGGATTTTCTACTCGCACTGTACGCCGAGTTGTCCCGGTAATCTTGCCAGACGCTCCAGTGCTAAACACTGTTAGCTGTCTGTGCCTCCAGCTTGCTTAGCTCTACTCGATTATGCTTAGCTACTACCTGATAATTGCCCCTGGTTATTACATGACTTGTCACTTGTCGAATATCACCCTCTTGTTATGTAAACACTTGACATATATCTGTCTGTATCACTTAACAATCGATGTGTTATCACCTAACACCTGACATGTTACACCTTATCACCTACCTCCTGTTATATTAATACTTGACTTGTGATTATCACATTTACGGGAATCCTGCCCTGTTATCCTGTATTATATACAGTGACTTGTACTCCTGTTATACATGTACTCCTGAATTCCTGATCATGTCCTGCTCCTGTTCTTCCCGTAAAAGTGATACTTACATGATAAATTACAATAAGACAACTTGCACCCGGTTCGGGGGAAACTGATGAGTCCTGAATAGTCATGTTTATGATGGTCTTATCGAGTCACGCGTGGCCACATACTTGAGGGATCACCTGGCGGCCACCAGGGATTCCGTGGGGTGTGCTGGCACCCCTACTCCTGATTATTTCTTCCGAGTATGCACACGCCCTAGGCCTATTTCTATGGGATCTGCGATACTCTATTCCTGTTCGGGCGTACATAAGTCCCGGTACTTAGCGGTACGTTCCGGCTCAGCACCGGATACTCTGGACCGTTGTCCCGGGCATATACGGGGCCCATTCTAAACATGGTTCGTCAAACTTCATCAGTTTCCAGATAACTTGCTCTATAAGTTGTAAGTGAAAGTATGGGGAATGGGACGCATACTGAAGCCTACAACTTAGATAGGCCCAATTATAATAAGATATTAATATGCAATTTGTTGTGTTCCTTTGTAACTAGGGTTGTAGGCGCCTGGATTCCGGTAACATGGGATAAAGGTATATAGATGAGGGTTTCCTTGTTTGGATTATTCCTTCGAGGTACTAATCTCATGGAGCGGTGACGTAAGCCTGTATGATCAGTTTTGCTAGTAATCGATTTTATTCGGCCTTATCGGTTTTATGTTATATTTGGTGTTACCCTATCTTCTTTACTTCTCGCCTATTTATCTGTTCTTATCTTGTTACATCATGCGTATTCTCTACTGGATGTCACCTGCTATATCCTTCTTGTTCCTGTAAGCATGTACTCACAAACACGATTTTTTATGCATGTTGATGCCTTGGATTTATCGATACACATGTGCTCATTTTTGCACGCCATCTGGTATTCACTTCACCACTCGCTGGGGGAGTTCTGACTCCTCTGGATCCTCATGTCCAGGTCCTGGAGCTTGGACCGAAGGGGACCTTCTTGCTGAGGACCAAGTTTACTTTTGCGGAGCAGACAGATCAGCTGTAGCTCCAGTTCCATCCTTGCTCCCCCTTGTTGGCTCGCGGCTTCTCCAGCTATCTCGTGAGCACCCTTTTGTACTATTCATACATGTACATATCTTTGTATTCTCGCATTTGCGCCTATTAGGTGATGTAATATTCTTGTAATATTTGTCACCTCTGGTGATAACTTTGTAATTGTACTCATATATTGGAATGTATAATGCACCACTTGCTTCCGTACTCTGATTCTTGCATGTACTGATGCTTAGCGTATATATGTGAGGGTATTTCTAACTTGCATATATACGTCGCAGTAACGTCTCCGTACCCGCAGGATCGGGGCGTTACAGAAGGGTAGTACTGTTACAGGGCAAGTGGCGACTTCTACTGATTCAGATGATGACTCAACCAGGCTATGGCATATAAGGCTGGGACACAGAGGTGAAAAGTCTTTGCAAGCTCTTGGAAGACAAGGATTATTGAAAGGTGTCGGAACCTGCAAACTGGAATTTTGTGAACATTGCGTCATCGGAAAGAAGACCAAGATGAAATTCGGCACAGCAACTCATTGCACCAAGGAGATTCTAGATTATGTTCACACCGATGTTTGGGGACCTACCAAGACTGCATCAATTAGAGGTAAACACTACTTTGTGACTTTCATTAATGATTATTCTAAGCGATGTTGGGTATATACCATGAAGCACAAAGGCGAAGTCCTAGAATTATTTGTGGAGTGGAAGAAAAATTTGGAGAGAAGTACAGGAAGGAAAATCAAGATCCTTCGTTCAGATAATGAAGGAGAATATAGGTTTGATCCTTTCCTTAAGCTATGTCGTAATGAGGGCATAGAAAGACACTTCACAGTGATGGAAACGCCGCAACAGAACGGGTAACAAAAAATATGAATAGGACTTTACTAGAGAACGTCCGTTGTATGTTATCTAATGCCAGTTTATCAAAGAATTTTTGGGCTAAGGCTTTGATATATGCTTGCCATCTTGTCAACAGGTTACCTTCGTCTGCGATTGGAGGGAAAACTCCTCTAGAGATTTGGTGTGAAAAAACTGCTCCTGATTATGATTTGCTAAGGGTATTTGCATGTCTAGCCTACTATCATGTTAAAGAAGATAAGTTAGACCCAAGAGCAAAGAAGGGATTGTTCGTAGGATTTAAGAAAGGAATAAAAGGATACAAAATCTGGGATCCTAAGGACATGAAACTTATTTTCAGCAGTCACATTTGATGAGACTTCAATGTTGAAGCCTAAAATCTCTCAGCAGGTGGAGATTGTCAAGACTAAAGAAGTATCACAGCAGGTGGAGAATGATGCTAATCCACCATCTCTAGAAAGTTCATTATCTTTGAGGATCATACCTAAGATGACACAAGGTAATGATCAAGTAGCTGAGGTAGATGTTGATGATGATGAAGATCAAGAACAGATCATGGGTGATGTTCCTGAATCAAGTGCAGTTGAAGACCAAGACGAAACACGTGTAAACGGGGTTGACTCACTATAGATATGGTCGTTGCTTATGCTCTTCCGGTCGTATATGATTGCTTATGCTCTTCCGGTCGTATATGGTTGTTGCTTATGCTCTTCCGGTCGTTGAAGAGGAAATCCTGTCCACATACAGAGAAGCGACGTGGAAAGATGCCATAGAAGAAGAGATGAATTCTCTATACAAAAATGACACTTGGGAACTCACAAAGTTGCCCAAAGAAAAGAAAGCAATTGGCTGTAAATGACTGTACGCAAAGAAGCAGGGATCTCTAAAAGAAGATATGGTGCGCTACAAAGCCAGATTGGTAGCAAAAGGTTATGCACAAAGAGAAGAAATTGACTACGAGGTATTTTCTCCTGTTGTAAAGCATTCTTCAATTCGCATTTTATTGGCTCTTATAGCACAGTACGAGTTGGACCTTGATCAACTCGATGTAAAGACCGTCTTTCTCCATGGCGATTTGGATGAAGAGATCTACATGTCTCAGCCGACAGGGTTCAAAACTGCAGGAAAAGAAAACATGATGTGCAAGCTGAAGAAATCGATGTATGGATTAAAGCAATCTCCTAGACAATGGTACAAGCGTTTCGACAGCTTCATCAGAGGAAAGAGGTACACACGTAGCCATTATGACCCATATGTGTATTACAACAAGCTACCTACAGCAGAGTATATTTATCTACTATTATATGTAGATGATATGCTTATTGCTTCAAAGTCTAGATCGACAATTGAAGAACTGAAAAAGGACTTATCTTCTGAGTTTGAGATGAAAGATCTTGGTAAAGCAAAAAAGGTGCTAGGCATAGAAATTGAACGAGACCAAAGGAGTGGCAAGGTGAGCTTGACACAAAAAAGGTATTTGAAAAAGGTACTTCAGAGGTTCAACATCGACAAGGATACGAAATCTGTAAGTACACCACTGGCTCCTCATTTCAAGTTAAATGCTACTGTCTCCAAAAACTGTTGAAGAACATAAGTACATGACTCGCGTACCATATGCTAGCGCGGTTGGTAGTCTGATGTATGCGATGGTGTGTACACGACCAGATTTGTCACAAGCTGTCTCTATGATTAGTAGATACATGCATGATATAGGGTCATTAGGAGGCAGTGAAGTGGGTTCTACGGTACATTAAAAATACCATAAATGTTGGATTGGTATTCGAGAAGGATTCCACAGGGAAGAAAGAATGTATCGGATATGTTGACTACGATTATGCAGGTGACCTCGACAAACGCCGGTCCACAACGGGGTATGTATTTACATTATCTCAAGCACCAGTGAGTTGGCGCTCTATTCTACACTCTACCGTTGCATTGTCTACTACAGAGGCCGAGTACATGGCCATGACGGAGGCTATGGAGGAGGCAATTTGGCTTCAAGGGTTGCTCGATGACTTGAAAATTGAACAGGATTTACTGAAGATAAATTGTGATAGTATGAGTGCTATCTATTTAGCAAAGAACCAGGTGTATCATGCAAGAACGAAGCACATAGATGTCAGGTTTCACTTTGTTCGGGAGATTCTTAATGATGATGATATTGAGCTACTGAAGATCCATACAACGAAGAATCCCGCCGATATGCTTACCAAAGTGGTGTCAGGAGTAAAGTTTACATATTGTAAAGCCTTGCTCCATATCCTTCCTGTCGTATGAGCTTGGTGAAGCTCCTTTAGATGAACTACGGATGGCTTGATCCCTTGGGCAAGGTACGTATGCAGCCACACTAGTGCAGCCACTTTCGAGTCGACAGATCCTATGCTGAGTTCGGCTCAGATTTGAGAAACTTCACCGAGGTGGAGAATTATAGGAAGAGAGGTAGTCGACGATGACGACAAGGTAGCCAAGACGAAGAAGAATGACCGACAGCAGCAGATACCGGTCGAACGGCCGATCGACCGATGTCCACCAACGTGCACAGGCAATCGCGGTCTACCGCCCGGTCGATCGCAGAAGACCGCCCGGTCGACCGACTTACATGGCCTTGCTCTCGGGTTGGAGCGGTCGACTGGGACTTGGGTCGGTCGACCGAGCGGTCGACTGACAGTCAGATCCTTAAAGAATTCGGAAAGCTGCTCTGAATTGGAAACGAGTCCAATGAGGTTTTCAATTCTTCTAGGGCTCCTTGGCTATAAATAGAGGGGCAGAGCCCTCTTCATCTGTATGGATGATATTGTATTGATTATTGAATCAATAAAGAACTCTCTTCCTTACCCCGAGGACGTAGGCAATTTGTCGAACTTCGTTAAATCTTGTGCTTGTTTTTCTTCCTATTGTTTTTCTTGTTTTTGCTGCTGAGTAGTACTTCTCTATTGCATCTGTGGCTTAAGAGGTTCCTCAAGAGAGTGTTGATCTGCGCACAACAACATGCTTGCATCGGAAACATGCATGCGCGCACATACATGCACGTATGCACATAATTTGGTTACTGCATCAAGCCCAATTAAAACTATTTCTACTGAAAAAAAGAAGAAAGGGAGACTGCTAAAATATATACTTGTCAGTTGACCACAAAGCAAACATTCAATAGTTATTAAATATTTCCATGTGTGGAACAAGTGCAATGGATGATTAGTGAGGTTAAATTTAAGTGTATGGTGCTATTTCCATTAAATTGGTCATGGCATGAAGCGCAGTAAAAACTATTTCTATCAGCAAAACAAGACGGTTAGGATATATATTTACAAGAAAAGGCCATGAGAAATTTTATCAGTACTCTTGAGTTACTATGTTTTTTGCATTCCACAATAGCAGCAGTAAGACTAGTTGAGAGATGGTTAGTGACATCCACCTTAAAAGCAGCAGCATATGCAGCCTGCAAGTTGGACATGCCTTCAAATGGCATTCGGTTGGTCAATAGCTCCCAGAGGACAATGCCAAAGCTATAGACATCAACCTTGTTTGTGTAATGCTTCTTCTCCCCACGACGAAGTGTTACAGTGCTGTATAACTGAAAGGTCACATAATTTCTAACAAGGTTAGTACAAAAGAGAAAGGAAGGACAAAATACACATTTTAAGAGAGAGAAGAAAGTTTTCCTTTGTAAAGGACCACATTTCTGAAATGTGCAGAACACAGATCTGTCTGACTCTTCATTTAAATTCTTACCAACTAATGCCCTTGATAATTTAAAAGTAAAGAATTCTGCCTACAAGTAACTGGCAAGTGAAGATCGTCAACAAATTTCTCCAAGTGTCTTGTGTAAGAAAAATGCAAGTTACTAGAAAGGCAAGTAACTAGAAAGGAAAGCATTTTTCTATCCCGTTCAGAATGTTTGCCTGGCCATTTCACTAACTGTATGATATGTGGGGAACATCTCCCTGCTCAATTAGATAAGGGGGAAAATATCAGTTCTCAGGGTTTCATTCAAGCATGACTTTCGAGTTTTGATTGTCATTCTCTCACTCTACAATACGTAAAAGACACCTACTTACTGAAAATTCTCGTGTCATCCATGTCCACTATGATGTGTCCACCACCATGATGTTGTTAGCCCAAAGGCCCATCACCCTAGTTTTGATGATGATCAACTCATGAAGTTATGTTTACTAATGATCTTGTGTTTAAATAGTGACAGATTCATTATCAAGATCTTAGTAGGTGCATAGCTCAACAAAGGATAAAATGTCAAGATTTGGAGCTAGCACGGTGTGATCCAAGGAGCTTTTGGATCAAGCTTGGACCAAGTCAAGAAGATGAGAAGTCTTCAAGTGAAGACTTCAAGAAGATGAAGACTTGTGTCTAGGTATAAGATTTTGTTTTTGTTTTAGTTAAAAATGTAAAGGATAGAGTAGTTGGTGGATTGCTCAAGTAGATATCACACACACACTCTTGAATTTATTGTCTTTTCATAAAAGAATTTTCAGTTTAGAAAAGACTTTCATTTTGGAAAAATATCATTTTAGTTTTGGGTATTCATGTTTACATCTTTCAACCAAAACCAAGTTTATGCTTATTGTCAAAAACTTAGATATTTCATCTTATTTGTGTAGTGGATCATATCCATACACACTATGCTTTAATGAGTTCAAAATATCTAGTTTTTATTTGAAGATGTTTTGGAAAAACAAAGTTTAGAAAACATGTTTGGAAAATACAGTTTTTATCATGAGCCAAATATTTTCAAGTTACAAAAATAGTCCAATCTTTTATAACATGCCTTGATTTTGTGCAAGCATGTTTGTGTATCAAAGTATATTGGTTAAACTATTTTTGTAGATTTTTAAGTATTTTATGGGATTTTATTTGAGCCAAAAAGACTAACTTTTTAATCTCAGAAAACTGTTTCAGGCTTCGGATAAGTCGACTTACTACCTTTATAGTCGACTAATACTGAAGTCAGCCGACCGGACCGGTCGACCGACGTGCACATACGTGCACGCCTTTGTGCACTGGAGGACGGCTGACCGTACGGGTCAACCGCTCCAGAGAGCTCTGCTCTCTGGAAAGTTCGGCCGACCGTACGGGTCGACCGACAGAGAGTTCGACTCTCTGCTCCAGTGGCTCGGTCGACCCGGGCGGTCGACCGTGGCTCCAACGGTCGGATTTCTGACCGTTGGCGGTCGACCGGGCCGGTTGACCGGCAGCTCTGATAGAGCCCCAACGGCTAGTTTTCCAGACTCTATATAAAGGGTCATTTGGGGCTGTTTTCTTGAAGATTTTGGAGACTTTTAGAGCCAGTTTTTCCTACTCTTTTCAGAGGTTTTTCTCCACAAAATTTAGAGCCAATACTTTCAATTAAAAGGAGAGATTTTATCAAGAGTGTTTAAAGTGATTCTTTGAGTTTTCCTCCACCATTCTCTTCCTTGCTTTTCTCACACAAACACTTGAGCATCCATTGATTATTCATTCTATAGGAGTGTTGTAGTGAGAGTGTTTTAGGTGATCAAAGTGTTGTGATCACCAAAGACTTCATTTGTTCTTTGAGGAGGCGGACAAGTGTGTTCGCGGTTGTTTTGAGTTCGGGTGCGGACTCGGTTGTTTTGAGGTGCGGCCTCGGCGAGCTAGTGAGCTTGCGTGTGTACGGGACTAGGGAGTCCAAGGGCTTGTAGGTGTTGCGGCACCGGGGAGAGATCCATTGGGATCTTGCATAGTGGAAATCCTTCGTGTGTCGAAGGCGGGGATGTAGAGCAAGTGTGCTCGAACCTCGAAACATACCCTTGTGTTTGCGATTGCTCACTCTCCCTCTCTCTTTGTCTCTTTTATATCTTGCATGCTTTATTGTCTATCTTTATATGCATGATATATTCCTTGTGCTCATATTGATATACTTGCTTGGGATTGTTGCTAACACTTGTATTCAACCAAGAGAGCCAACGCGGCACCTCAACCCATTCAAGGGGAATCTAGAGGAGTTTGTCCAGAGCCCTTCACGGGGAATTCGGTAACACTCTTGTGTTATACATAGTGTTTAGTGTAAAAGTTTTAATTAGGTCATATTTGTTTTTAACTTCCGCATTATCCGCATTATTAGGCATTAAGTGACCATTAGATTAGCCATCACCTATTCCCCCCCTCTAGGTGAACCTTCAATTGGTATCAGAGCTTGGTACTCTGATTTGGGTCTAACAACCTAGAGTTAAAGATCCTCATTTTTAGGCTAATCACAATATTTTGTACACACACCATGGAGTTCATGTCACCACCCACTTTTGACATTCTTAACATCCAAATTTGGAAGGTTAAGATATCATTGTACCTCAAGGCCCTAGGCATTCATGTTTATCTTGCCACTACTAATAATGCATATTGTTTAGATGGTAAGAATTTTGAGGCTAACTCAAAAGCCCTTAATGCTTTAAAGTCTACCCTAGATGATGTTTATTTATCTAGAGTTTCTAACTTTGATTCGGCTTTTGTAGTATGGAATACCCTCACCTCCCTCGGCGAAAATGATCAATACTATGCGGGGAGCGATTCGGACGTTGGAAGCGACACCTCCAACGTGTGCTATATGGTCCAAGGGGATAACCCCCTTGAGGTAACTACCGAATCCGAGGATGAGGATGTAGACATGTCATATGATGAGCTATCTACTTTTTGTCATCTATTGCTTGAAAAGTATGACATGATTAAGAAAGAAAATAAAAATTTGAAGAAGAACAATGCTTGCATGCATATTGAACAAGATTCATTTAAATCTAACATTGCATGTTTAGAAAAAGAATAAAAAGATTTGAAAAATGAAAATGTTTCCCTTATGTCTAAATTAAATGATTTGTGTGAAGGGAATACTATTTTGAAGGATAAAATTATTTTGGTGGAAAAACAAAAAGAAATTGTTTTGCAAGAAAATTCTTGTTTAAAGAAGAAAGTTTTTGAAAATGAAAAAGATGTTATTTCTAAAAAGAAGAAAAATGATTCTATTTCTCACTACTCTTTACATGCTACCATTGATGATAGTGAGATTAAGAATTTGAAAAATAAAATAGATTGTTTGAGCTCAACTTTGAGCTCGTGTGCATTCAACCATTCTAGATTGGAGTCCATGTTTGCAAAGAAACAAACTCCACCCTCTCATGCACATCATCATCATGCATATGCTTATGTTGCACGTCACGATCACAATCACACTCATAAGCATTCTAAGGTGTACAAATGTACACATTGTGGCCGCAAAGGCCATCTAGCAAAATTTTGTTTTGATAAGTTGCATGTTTTAAATTTTGCTAATCATAAAAATGTTTGGGTGCCTTACAAAGCTAACCCCCAATGACCCAAGAAAAAATGGGTACCAAAACCCCCACCCCATGTTTTTGATGTAGGTGAGGGATCTCTCAAGACGTGAGAAATTTGGTGCCTTGATGGTGGATGCACTTGGACTTGATGGACACATATATGGATGCATCGCTATCAAGGAGGTTTTGGTGGGATGACCACCATGTTTGAAGCTTTGGAGTTGGTAACAATATCTAAACTCCCATTTTATTTATGTACATGCACTAGTTCATTTATAATATTTTGAGCATGTTCATATTTTATGATTTATTGTGCTTCATGTGGTATGAACTAGTTTAAATGTAGATTTTATCAAAACTTGCATGTATATATGTACAAATAGTGAGTTACATTTGATTTATTTATGTTTGCACTTCATGCTCATTTGTACCCACTTTATGCACATGTATAGGCTAGTTTTGATGATTCTTTCATGTATACATGTTTTGCCAATTTTCATGTTTTTACTTCATGTATATGTATTTTAACTCAAATCTAATAAATATACATGTATACCCGTGAGTCTCTTGCCTTCATGCAAATACATTTGATAGACTCTTTTATGTTTGGGATATGTATGTATATTGTTAGGATTGGATAAATCATACATATACCTAGAAGTTTGTTTGTTTTATTGAAAAATGATTTTTCATGTTTTTGTAAAAATTTGATACATGATCACTTTTGAGCTTCAATGTCTATTTTCATGAAAATGCTATTTACATGA
Source organism: Agave tequilana (assembly GCA_038442645.1). Lineage (NCBI taxonomy): Eukaryota > Viridiplantae > Streptophyta > Magnoliopsida > Asparagales > Asparagaceae > Agave > Agave tequilana. Next base: position 106,731 of record JAVJIF010009350.1, on the reverse strand, counting down.
CTCTTGTACACTCATATTTTATTCATTTTGTCATGACCTTGTTTCATGAACATCTTTTTATGAGCTTTATAGATCTTGAGTGTCATATTTGTGTACTTGGTATGATTCATGAAATACATATGCTTTGATTTCATGTTTTGAAAGATCTTTAACTAGTTTTTCAAAAATTATTTTAACTAGTTATTGTTCCTCATTTGGTAGTGATTTTCAATGCTAAAATATTTTCAAATCTATTTTTGAAAACCCCTACCATCAATGGGAGGATGGATGGGCGATTATGCCTTGTATGCTTCATTGAAAATCTTCTATCTTGAGCATATGAAGGGTGGTAGTTATGAGTTATATACTTGATTTACATTGTTATTTCAATTGGTATCATTGAAATTCTTTCAATTGGTATCTAAATTGATAATTTTTGTATATACTCATATTTTGTTTTCTTATATATGTATGTATCAATGTTAATTGGTATAATCATTTCATACATATATATGAGTTTCATGTGCTTAACTTTCAATGGTTCACATTTTTAAAAGCACAAAGTTTATGATGAAAAATAAAAAATTTTGATCATTATGTTTACTATTGGTATCAATATGTTTCAGCTTCATATTTGTTAAATTTCAATTGGTATCAATATGTTTTACAATAATGATTATTTTCAATTTGGTATCTAAAATTTGTTTGCTTTACAAGGGCTCTGATACCTTTAAAAAAAAAATTTTGTTTAAGAAAAATTAGAAAAAATTCAAAATGTTTTGATATGTATTTCCTATAATCAATGAGAGCTTAACATCTCTCTTACTTATAGATTCATGTTGAGTATATTATAAATTGAGGAGCTTGACAACTCTTCTTTATATGATATACGTGTGTAGGGGGAGCTTCACATCTCCTCTTATGCATTACATAATATGCGTTATGTGAATTAGGGCTTGTCATCCCTCCTTCATGTAATGTATATGTGTAGGGAAGCTAACTTAGCGTCTTCCTCTTCATGAATGTATATCGCATATAAATCTTTATTGATTGATTTGTTTAACCCCTTCTTGATCTTTTTGTTTTGACAAAAAGGGGGAGAAAAATTTGTTTGATTTGATTTCACTTTGAACCCTTTGTTGATGATTGACAAAAAGGGGGAGAAAGATTTTGAGTTTATGTGCATACTTGTGTTTAGTTTTCTCATGCATAACACAATAAACAATTTATGCATACATGTTTTGTTTTGCAAATAGGAGAAAAAGAATTTGATATGTTTTATCTCCATACATTTGCATACATATTTATGAGCTTCATTGTCATATATATGATTATTTATGTCTATGCATGAGTTAAGGGGGAGCTTCTTTGAAGTTTTACTTTAATCTATGCATATATAACTTCATGAGTTTTGTCATCATCAAAAAGGGGGAGATTGTTGGCCCAAAGGCCCATCACCCTAGTTTTGATGATGATCAACTCATGAAGTTATGTTTACTAATGATCTTGTGTTTAAATAGTGACAGATTCATTATCAAGATCTTAGTAGGTGCATAGCTCAACAAAGGATAAAATGTCAAGATTTGGAGCTAGCACGGTGTGATCCAAGGAGCTTTTGGATTAAGCTTGGACCAAGTCAAGAAGATGAGAAGCCTTCAAGTGAAGACTTCAAGAAGATGAAGACTTGTGTCTATGTATAAGATTTTGTTTTTGTTTTAGTTAAAAATGTAAAGGATAGAGTAGTTGGTGGATTGCTCAAGTAGATATCACACACACACTCTTGAATTTGTTGTCTTTTCATAAAAGAATTTTCAGTTTAGAAAAGACTTTCATTTTGGAAAAATATCATTTTGGTTTTTGGTATTCATGTTTACATCTTTCAACCAGAACCAAGTTTATGCTTATTGTCAAAAACTTAGATATTTCATCTTATTTGTGTAGTGGATCATATCCATACACACTATGCTTTAATGAGTTCAAAATATCTAGTTTTTATTTGAAGATGTTTTGGAAAAACAAAGTTTAGAAAACATGTTTTGGAAAATACGGTTTTTATCATGAGCCAAATATTTCCAAGTTACAAAAATAGTCCAATCTTTTATAACATGCCTTGAATTTGTGCAAGCATGTTTGTGTATCAAAGTATATTGGTTAAACTATTTTTGTAGATTTTTAAGTATTTTATGGGATTTTATTTGAGCCAAAAAGACTAACTTTTTAATCTCAAAAAACTGTTTCAGGCTTCGGATAAGTCGACTTACTACCTTTATAGTCGACTAATACTGAAGTCAGCCGACCGGACCGGTCGACCGACGTGCACAGACGTGCACGCCTTTGTGCACTGGAGGACGACCGACCGTACGGGTCGACCGCTCCAGAGAGCTCTGCTCTCTGGAAAGTTCAGCCGACCGTACGGGTCGACCGACAGAGAGTTCGACTCTCTGCTCCAGTGGCTCAGTCGACCCGGGCAGTCGACCGTGGCTCCAACGGTCGGATTTCTGACCGTTGGCGGTCGACCGGGCCGGTCGACCGGCAGCTCTGACAGAGCCCCAACGGCTAGTTTTCCAGACTCTATATAAAGGGTCATTTGGGGGCTGTTTTCTTGAAGATTTTTGGAGACTTTTAGAGCCAGTTTTTCTACTCTTTTCAGAGGTTTTTCTCCACAAAATTTAGAGCCAATACTTCCAATTAAAAGGAGAGATTTTATCAAGAGTGTTAAAGTGATTCTTTGAGTTTTCCTCCACCATTCTCTTCCTTGCTTTTCTCACACAAACACTTGAGCATCCATTGATTATTCATTCTATAGGAGTGTTGTAGTGAGAGTGTTTTAGGTGATCAAAGTGTTGTGATCACCAAAGACTTCATTTGTTCTTTGAGGAGGCGGACAAGTGTGTTCGCGGTTGTTTTGAGTTCAGGTGCGGACTCGGTTGTTTTGAGGTGCGGCCTCGGCGAGCTAGTGAGCTTGTGTGTGTACGGGACTAGGGAGTCTGAGGGCTTGTAGGTATTGCGGCACCGAGGAGAGATCTATTGGGATCTTGCATAGTGGAAATCCTTCGTGTGTCGAAGGCGGGGATGTAGAGCAAGTATGCTCGAACCTCGAAACATACCCTTGTGTTTGCGATTGCTCACTCTCTCTCTCTCTCTCTTTTATATCTTGCATGCTTTATTGTCTATCTTTATATGCATGATATATTCCTTGTGCTCATATTGATATACTTGCTTGGGATTGTTACTAACACTTGTATTCAACCAAGAGAGCCAACGCGGCACCTCAACCCATTCAAGGGGAATCTAGAGGAGTTTGTCCAGAGCCCTTCACGGGGAATTCGGCAACACTCTTGTGTTATACATAGTGTTTAGTGTAAAAGTTTTAATTAGGTCATATTTGTTTTTAGCTTCCGCATTATCCGCATTATTAGGCATTAAGTGACCATTAGATTAGCCATCACCTATTCAACCCCCCCCCCCTCTAGGTGAACCTTCAGATGTGTCCACCATGTCAAACACAACAAACAGTATACATACGCTATATATCATAGACTTGGATACAACACAAATTGGATACCGTGCCACAAATCCGGAAAATATATGAATACCGTAGTCACAACACAAACACTAAAATGTTGCATATAAGTACTTTCAGGATGTTTGCGAGCATGGAAAAAACAAATGGGATACTACATGGGATGACTGAAAACTTAATACTTTCTAGAAGTAACTTAAATTATATAAAAATCTGAAAATTTCAGTTTTTCTTTTATTCATTTTTTTCCGGAGGGAATAAAAAAAGGGCAAAAGCCATCCTCATATTAAAAATAGGTTTCTTTAATTATTTCACTAAAATATCAAATTTATAAATTTGAATAACTTCCACGCAATCATTCGAAGGAGAAGCACCATATAACACTTCCTATCTTGATACGTATATTATATTTCTTATATGTTATTATACTAATATATTTCGATAAATGTATAAATTCAACATGAAACTACAAGAAAAATCAAATGCCAATGAATGCACAATCCATCTGTAAGAAGTGTCTGAAGAGTGTCCAAAATATAAATTAACATCATAGATTGAAATATTCAAGATGTCTCAGATACAAGTTAAAGGAGCATCCAAGAAGTGTCATATCTGGACATGCCAGACAAACACCTCTTCATGATAAGAGTTCGTGCCAAGATGAAGCCTTATTCGGTGATTATGCCCCTCTTCTGCAAATATTCTGATATGTTATTGCTTGTAATTCTTCCAATGTGATGTAAACTCAAATATAAAACTCAAATGTAGAAATATAAAATGTTTGACATATAAATAATCAAAAGAAACACATTACAGCTGTGTGCTCGTACAATTTGAAAATCACGGTATGTAAGACCTTGTGTTTGGGCCAGAGACACTAGCATCCATTTCAAGTGTCATACTTTAACACAGTCTAAAGTATATCATCTGCACATCCACAATCCACGGTTTTAAAATCTTGCAGCACTCGCCATATAACTTTTTCTAATTTCAGCTAACAATCTCACCAAGACTAGCCAAATTGGTCATTAAAATATTATCTCTTGGCTTTATGAGGAAAGAGATAATAAATGTGAAAATATGCACACAACTACAAATAGATGAAAAGGCTGGTGATACCTCAGGGGCCATCCAACGGTAAGTCCCAGTTTCAGCAGTCATCATCTCAGTAACAGTTTCTTCTCTTGCAAGTCCAAAATCAATAAGCTTGATGTTCTTTTGATTAGCCGTAAGCAATAAGTTATCTGCAAATTTGAATATTCTTTGTAAGCACATGTATTTTAACAAAATGAACACTAGAGAAGAAACCTTACAGAAGGTGATACCACATAAAATAAAAAGGTTGTATCTTTGTATTCAACCAAGAAATTCCAAATCTGCATCAAACCATTTATCAACCTCATGTCTAACATAAAGTCCATGTCAAATAGGGACTCATTAATTAAAAAGTGAGTTCGAAAGAAGTTCTCTGGGAGGAGTCTAGAAGCCTAATTATCTTATAGGGCTATATCACCTTAACAAAGAAGACAAAGCTCCCAGCCATGCAGCAAAGCAACCACACTGCTGATGACATCATGAGAATATTGCAAACTTGATATTACTACTGGCAAAAAGAACTTCCCTAAGAAGATCCTGGCCGCCCTAGTCACGCATGAAGATGAAGCTAATTACAGGGCACCGAAAAGCAATGTACAAAAATACATTTTTCTTGGCCTATGCCATTCACAGATCAGAAAGATTATTAAAAATACAAAAACCATGTCAGAAAAAACCAGTTTCAAATCCTCTGCGATATCCCTGGTGGGCTGACCTTTTACCTTCTGGTAACCAGTTCTGGAACTAAAAGAAAATGTAGTTATATCCTAACTGAAACCATTATGTGAAGGATCCACGGCAAAGGATACTTTTCAAAATAATGAATATCCCTGGACTAAAGACAGCTTGCTCTTGGCCAATCAAATGATCCAAAATAGAAAAGATGGTACTAATCCAACTTACCTATGAATTGAAAGTAAGTAAAGATGCTGAAGTAGTATAATCACCAAATCTTATGTGGATTTTTTCATCACCAACGCAATGTTTATTCCAACTGCTGGGGAGAAACCTCATGAAAATGGCTAATACCTTTGAAATGTCAGGTTTAAATATGAAGGTTATATCATCATCCCCACCATCTCAAAACTCTTGGAAAAGTAATAAACATTATAAAATACATTGTGAAGGGAAAATGATGTACTCAAAGAATCTCCATCTTTTTTTTTTAAAATCCAACAATCTCAAGCATTGCCTGAAATATCTTACTTTAGCATCGCATTTAATATTGTTGAATAGAAACATGGTTTTTACACCATATGACTTTTTGTATTCTTTTTTTCTTTTTAGATTGTTTTAGCTGAAAGCCCACCTTCAATCCCTCAAGGGGACACATCAATATCACTCCATATGTAGAAGTTACATTATACACTAATATGATATATCAAAGGTTTACTTTAGGAGTGAATGGAGTCTGTAGCACGGAAACTTCTAACATGGAACCGTGTCGTGTCCGAAACTTGTCCAACACAAGCGTCATGTGCATTTTTAAGAATTTGTGATGTATCCGCTTGTCGTGTCTGTATGGAGTGGTCATATCCGTGCAATATAGAATAGCTTATTCTAAGTATCAGATCTTCATAGTGCCATTTGAATCCAATCTTACTCTAAATCCCTTCATGTTTTTTTCTTTGTTCTACTGTTTGTATTCTTTTTCTTTATTTTTTATTTTTTTGTTTTTAGATTTTTCAGCTGAAAGACTATCTTCAATCTCTTATGAGGGTACATATATATGTCGGGCCATAAACAGTTAAAGCAATGCACAGATACAAAATATAAATATATCAAACATTTACAGCGTTTGAGTATTACTATTCAGTCTAAAAAGCCCATGAAAGAAATGTGTTAAACTTTGTACGAGTTCTTGCTCTTAAGACTTGCAAAAATTAAATACCCTGATAACTATCAAAATGAAATGTGTAAAACTTGCTCTTAACATTTTTCTGCATCTTCATGTAAAATTGTTAATGTTGTCAACTAATATAGTACATTATTTTTATATGTATTTGGAAAAAAAATAGTACATTATTTTTTTCAAATGCATATCCAGATATTTACCAGGTTTCAGATCTCGGTGGATTATCCCATTAGCGTGTAGGCAATCCATTGCACGAGCAATATCAAGTGCAAAGCTAATTGCTGTTCGCAGATCAAGCTGTTTAGGCCGTATACTGTTCAAGTAATTTTTCAGTGACATTCCTGGCAACAACTCCGTGGCAATCACCATGAAAGGTCCATGCAAGCACCAATGAACTGCAAAAGAGAGGAGAAGACGTGACATCATAAAATTGTGCAAATAATTGGGGCAAATATAAGTAAACATTAGGTAGTTAACTCAAACATTGCCAGGACAGGTTTAGTGCATTGGAAAATTTTGAAGTTAACCATGAATTTGACCACACTACAGGTAGGAAACACACCTTGACAAGGTTTTCATGTTTCACTCGACACATCATATTTACTTCTCGAATGAAACGACTTCTAAGTGTTGACTTTTCTTCAGGTGTGTCACCACTATTCAGAACCTTGATTGCTACAATTTTCTCACCATATCTGATTGAAAATATACGTAAGGAGCAAAAAGAAATTATGTCAGTCTTTTTAGTTGAAACAAATAACTATTTTACAAAGAAGATTTCTAAAAGCAGTACAATGATTCTCGACACATCAATGCACAAAAATGAAATCCAATTACATCCGCAAAAATGAGTCCATTTGCACATTCCATCAGGAGATTGGGAGAAACAGCAAGGGAATTGTAAAGAATTAAGTGAACATCTGTCATAAATACCAAGCCAGTAACATTTGGAAGTCCAAAAAGTTTACAGAAAATATAAGATAGTGAAGAATTAAACACAATATATAATTGGGTGAAATCTATAAGCCAACATTGAGAAAAGTAAAGTTTAGCTTACATTCAAACACGGCCATACACGAGTAATCCAGTAAACCAATTGTTCAATAGTTCCGTGAAATAAATTTAAACCTATCAAATGCGGTCTAAGCTTGATGTGTTGCATATAAAATTCCAATAATGTAATGAAATAGTGATAACATCATCATTTCATGATCACGAATTTGAATCATAGTTTCAAATATCAGTCGATTTCGATATACTCGGCAATATTGTATCGGTCTTTGAGGTACCTGAGACAATATTAACTTTGTAATATCGGCTGGAATCAGAACCAATATTGCCGACATGGCTGATATTGACTGCCGCTATTGACGATATTGATACTAAAAATCTTTAGTTGAATACCAATACCGAAAATGTGATTTTAAACCATTCTCTGAAGTCTGAAGTGTCATTGGGTATTCATGAAGTGTCCTCAAGTATTTTAGAATTTGATATTTCAGAAAAACTTAATTGATCTCTCTCAAATACAAGACACATTTCAAAGCAGGTGGGTTTTCTAAAAAATGTGCATCCAAGTATCTACCGGCTTTATATTTTCTTTTTCCCTTTTTTAAAGATGGGTCCTGTACCATCTATGCACAGTTGTAAATTCAATCATCTTCCTCATGGAAAAAACTTGCTCCAAACAACATTCAAGTTATGATGTAAGAACGCTTGTCGTCTACTGTTTCTGCATAGCAGTAGAAGAATGCTCTCTGATTTGCTTTAATCAATTAACCTGAACATTGGTTATTATTAGGTTTTGGATCCAAATATGGTCCAGTTCTGATGCTGCACAGTCAACATGCAGGATAGACATCCCACGGTTTGAAGTTTCCAAACAGAGAATGATTTCACTTGGAGAAGTGAACAATATGAGTAAGATTCCTATGAAAAATTAGCACTTGGTTGAAGATGCGACTATTGTACTTGCTAATTTTGTGTACACTCTGTAGCATGCCTTCCCTCGCTGGCCTGAAGTCAATAATAATGATTATTATGCCTAGGAGGTTCATGTCTAAAAGATCCTCAACATCTTCATCTACAGCAATTGTCTGGTCCATTCAAAACTCTCTTTTCTCAGGAGCAATATCAAATCCATGAAACTTTTTATTACTGGTTTCATTAAAATAGGCAAGATCTGAAGCTGAGCTGGGTATTCAACTTAATAAACATGATGCCACAAATACCCTCATAATTTTGCAGAACCCATGCATTCGGCTTGTAATAAATTCCTCAAAGGTACCATTACCTTCAAAAGGGCACCATCATGATTCACCTCCATGCTCTCTCTCTCAAATTATTGTCATTCACTTTATTCTCAACCCCCACCCCACCCTGCACGTGCAGGATGGGCCACAAAGATGCGATTAGCATATTCTTAGTGTAGAAACAGCATTTGCATTGGGTGTCTACGATCATGGTATAAAATCTCAGTATCGATATTGGTATCGGCCAATGGGTTTTAGTATCAATGCTAGCAATATCGACATTATCGATTTCAATATCAGTCAATATTATATGGTTAATATCATATGACATACCTCAAACTTCAATACAATATTGTCAATTTATACGATATGGGTCAGTATTTAAAATTATGCTTGTGAGTTAGACGCAACCATGTTGAGGGCCTTAAGGCATGTTACACATATAGGAAACTTTAAAGTTAGAATAGTGTCCTCTAAACGCTCAGATTTACTGAGCTGTTTTAAGAAAATATAATTCATGTAGCCAGTATTTAAAACTATGCTTGTGAGTGAGACGCAACCATGTTGAGGGGCTTCAGGCGTGTTACACATATAGGAAACGTTAAAGTTAGAATAGTGTCCTCTACACACTCAGATTTACTGAGCTGTTTTCAGAAAATATAATTCAAGACAGCATCCCACAACTTGAATGTTGATCACAAATGATGCATTGAATTAAGATCTCCAAGCTTCGCAATCTGTTTTTGAATAGCTATTTCTGGTTGATTAACAATAGCGTGTTGCAACTTAACGCTAGATTTCCCCCACAAAGAAGACTATTTCTTTATTAGCCGCACTGGTAGCATAAACTCCATGTGGCCCAGAGATCTCCTTGAAAAGGGAACATAGGCGCATTCACTATCTTTGTGGAAACCCCAGTACACTACTAACGTGGATTAGTAGCTCTATGTTATCTTTGCCGATCTCAGAAAAAAGTTTGTAGCAGTGACAACACTAGAACGTTACAGAAATTGCAGAATTCTTGATTATTGATTGGTCAAATCCAAGAAAAATGATAGGATACTCCTCAAAGGAGCTAATTAGCCTAAAATGGTAACATATTTAATTCTTACTGCCACAATGTCTTCACTTCAGTCACCCTCGAAGCAGTCATGTTTCCCGTACTGATCAATAAAGAGATGTTTCCCGTACTGATCAATAAAGAGACACCAATGTTCAACTTTATGGTATTTGAGAAAATAAGGACACACAATTTCGTTGGAAAATCTAACAGCTATGTTCAAGTTAGGCATCAAGCTGAGAAAAATTTTTTGTTGGAAATCCCAAGCAGTAGTTAATTGTTAGTAAATCATGTTGCGCCCTCTGGAGGAATTCCAACGACACGTCAATCACCAAGATCAGCGTTCCAACGCCGAGTCAATCACGAACCAATTACCACAAACACAAACACAAGAGAGAAAACAAGAAACAAATGATTTAATGAGCTTCGACAACTTGTCTACGTCCTCGGGGCAGAAGAGAGAAGATCTTATTCAACTGAGTTACAAGGGTAACAAAGATGATCTAAAGATCCAACTAGAAAAACTACGAACAAGGCCGTAGAAATCTCACAAACAAAACCTAAAACTCCAAATACAATTCACCTCTCAAGGTTACAAGTAAGGGTACAACACCCCTCAATTTATAGGTAGAGAGCCCATGAAGAAAAGAAAACCAATAACTCTGAAATCTGATCAGAAATGAAATCAGAATTCTATTTAAAAACTGCCGAATTAGCATGTCGACAGATTGAACAAACTCAACTCTCGAGTTGAACAGTTGTTGACAGTTTGAGCTGCGCTTGTCGACAAATTGAGTCACAGTTGTCGACAGGCAGAGAATGAGGCATGTCGACAGATTGTCAAACAGGCAGTCTCTGTCTGCTGACTTATCAGAGTATCCATTGTCGACAACTCCAAGAGCCTATCGACAACGGTCTTCAACTGTTCCTTTTTCTTCTTTCCACTATGCACCTCGTGCATGTCGAACTCCAAATGTTTCTGCTCTATCCAATTGAGTTTGAAAACTCCAATTTTCATCTTCTCCTATACAATTCTCCACCTCAGTGAAGATTTCACAAATATGAGCAAATGCCACAAATTACTAACTTCAGCTCAGCAATTGGCTACGCCATTGCAGCGGCCTACGTATCTCATGCCCAAGGGATCAAGCCACACAAAGTTCATCCAAATGAACTCGTCCGAGCTCAACTTAAACTGATTTTGCGGTAATGAACCCAAATGGTTGAGTCATATGAACATCTTCATTTTGATCGACATGAAGAACAGCAACTTGAGCTGATCTAGCTCACCAACATAAGATTCATGCTTCTTCATCCACTTTCGTAGATTCAACTTGGTTCTTTTCACTGCAATCAAATCAACATGTTCAACATCCAAAAAAGCTACATGCTCTCTACTCGGTATCACATCCGGTGAAATCCCAACTGATACTGAACCGACTGGAGTTGGTGGAGTAGCATCATCCTCGACCCGCTGCGATACATGTTTGGTATTCATCCTCTCCACTTGTTGAGAGGCGGTAGACTTCAACAATGAGGTCTCATCAAATGTAACATACATGCTCAACACGACCTAATTTTCAGAGTTTCATAACTTGTACTTTTTCAAGTTTCTTTTGACTCCCCAATACACAAACTTCTTTACTTGCAGATTCAACTTGTCATCTTTGACATGAAAGTAGATCAGACATTCAAATACCTGCAACAAACTATAGTCTTGAGCAGCTTCACCCGACCTAATACCCAATGGAGTTTTACCTCCTATCACAGTCGACGACAACATATTCATGAGATAGCTAGCATATTCCAAAGTCTCAGTCCATAACAACTTGTCTAATAATGCATTAGACAATAAATACTAAATCTTCTCCAACAAGGAACAGTTCATCTCTTTAACCATCCTATGTTTTTCAACGGTGAAGTGAATATCAATACCAATGTTCTGGCCAAATCACATAAATCGATCCTTGCACTCCCCAACATGAATAAATTGAAGCACATTGATCTTCTTGCATGTCTGTTTCTCCATCAAATTTCTCCACTTCACGAACAAATCTAGGACTTCAAACTTTTATCTCATAGGGTATACTCAACAATGTCTAGATAAATCATCAACAAAAAAATAAATATCGATGACCTCCAAGCGATGTTGATAGGACCTCAAACATCAATGTGAACACAATCAAGAAAACCTTCTGAGCGGTGAAAGGTGCCAATTTCACCAACGTCTTCTTGTCCAGAACACAATGTTCGCCAAATTTCAACTTGTAGGTCAACACACCTTTCAATAATCATTGTTTAGCTAATGCTTGCAAAGAATCCAAACCAACCTGTTCGAGCCTCATATGCCATTACCTGATAGAATCGCTATTCAAACGTTCTTAAGATGTCAAATTTTCAGTAACTGCACTACCCTTCAAGTAGTAGAAGTTAATAGCGTCGAATGCCCTTTAAAACGACAAACGAGCCGCTGACCATCTTGAGAACGCCTTCTCCAAGAGTCCCCCTAAGGCCTTACACCAAGCTCCAATTAAGATAAAGTTCTTCAACTGAGGAACGTATCTCACATCCTTCAACTCTCTTATCGTCCCATCAAACAACTTGATGCGAACTGTACTTACTCTTTCAATCTAGCATGTGACATCTCCAAATGACACAAAGCCTCCATATAGTTTTCCAAAACTAACAAATCACTCTCGCTTGAGAAAAACATAATAGGTAGCACCCGTATCCAAAATCCACTCAGAGTCCTCTAAATAGCAAACAGTAGGAGTAAGAGAGACAATACTGAATAGTATGAATCAATACCATCATCCGCCTGTGCAAACTTTACCTCCAATTTCTATCCCTTCTTCTTGAGCCTGGGACAATCAATCTTCCAATGTCATTCTTCCTTGCATAAAACACACTGATTCTTTCCCAATTTATGATTACCAGTTTTGAACTTACCAACAATTTGATGAAGTTCTAGGGTTAGCTCTGATACCACTTGCTGCGCTCTCTGGAACAATTCCAACGATACGCCAATCACCAAGATCAACATTCCAATGCCGAGTCAATTACGAACCAATTAGCACGAACACAAACACAAGAGAGAAACAAACGATTTAATGAGGTTTGACAACTTACCTACGTCCTCTGGACAGAAGGGAGATCCTATTCAATTGAGTTACTAGGGTTACAAAGGTGATCCGAAGATCCAACTAGAGAAACTACGTACTAGACTGTAAAAACCTCACAAACAAACCAAACCTAGAACTCCAAATATAATTCACCTCTCAAATTTAGAAATAAGGGTACAATACCCCTCAATTTATAGGCAGAGAATCCATGAAGAAAAGAAAACCAACTTTGAAATCTGATCAGAAATGAAATCAGAATCCTATTTGAAAATTGCCCATAACCCGCAACTGTCGACAGATCCAAGGGCATGTCGACAGACTGAACAAACCCAACTCTTGAGTTGAACCGCTGTCAACAATTTGAGTTGTGACTATCGACAGATTAAGCCACAGATATCGGCACGCCTCCAATGGCTGTCGACAGACAGAATGTCAAACACGCAGTCTCTGTCTGGTGTATCTGAGTATCCACTGTCGACAGCTCCAAGAGCATGTCGACAACGACCTTCAATTGCTCTTTTTTCTTCTTTCCACTGTGCATCTCGTGCACGTCGAACACCAAATGTCTCTTCTCTATCCAATTGAGTTTGAAAACTCTAATTTTCATCTTCTCCCCCACAAATATGTGTTATGGGTGAAACAAAAAAAAAAAATTTATCAATGAAAATGCGACATGGATGGTTGATGACGGATTTGCCACATCGACTTCTACATTTAGAATGAAAATCAACCATATAATGGCATTGCCCAAAGGGAACAATGTAATTCAATTCCAAACACAGAAATTTGTGAGGAAAATCGATTAGCACCAGATTTCTCTATGAATATTAACACACTGACTCGCATAAAATTCCCACCCCTGTACTAACATCAGCATCATAGAGAACGACACAAGCGCATCTATCTATTAAATAAAGAGAAGAGGCAATCAACTAATCACGATTTGCAACTTACTTTCCCTCATAGACCTTCCCGTGAGCTCCCTCCCCAATTTTTGCTCCAATAAATAGTAGCCTTGGGTCGATCAGCACCTTCTCATCAATCCCAGACGGTGAACTTTCAGCTGTCTCAGTCTTCCGGTTCCTTGTCCCACTCGGCGAACTTTGCGCGGACTCATTCTTCCCATTCCCAAATGAGCACCTCCCAAGCTGTACAGAGTCATCAGCTACCTTGTTGGGTCCCGGCCGCTTAAACTCCTCGCCATCTCTGCTCTTGTCACAACAGCTCATACTTGATTCCAAGAACCAAACAGAATCCTGCCCTCGAATTCCCAAAGCTCACAAAAGAAGAGTCTCAAGACTGAACCTTTTCACATACACTAACTAAACCACATGATTTACAGAAACAAGATAGATTACCGCTTGCAATAAACTGAACCCAAACCAAAATTTCTCAATTCCTTCTAATTAACAAAGTAATCATATTCAAAATCCGATCAATTCCTTCCTTCACCAACTAAAAAAATCTCCACTTTCCCTTCATAAATCTCAGCAAAACCCTACTTTTTCCCCATCAGGCCACCAAAATCTCGTTTTTTAGCAACCGCACAGCCATCAAAACCACAATTCCGATCCAATTCGCAGCATCAAGTCAATCGAACAGAAGTTGAAGAAACTTACAGCTCCCCGCACACAAATCCGAGCTCCTTCCGGCTCGAATTCTCTGCTCTCTGAGCTCCAATTCCCTTTCAGAACACTGGTAACCCGAACCCTAATCCCAATCCCACTCCTCCGTTTGTCTCTCTTTGAGAGGAAAAAGGGGAGAGAGAGGAGAAAGTGGGGGAGGAGAAGCGTATCAGAGAAGATTTCGAGCGCATCGGTTCTGCCGCAAGCGGCGGTCGCTCTCTTTATACTGTGCCAACGAAAGAAGCTTCCCATTGGTGGGAACACGATTGGCCAACGGGGTCCGGACGCGTGTCCCACCGCGGCGGAAGAAAAATATCTGGTGGGCCCCGGCGGGGGAGCCCGTGCCGCACACGTGGGGGCCGGGTATCGAGGAGGCTGCATTCAAACCGGGAGCGGAGAAAGAATCCAACGGCCGGCAGATAGTTGGGGGGTCACTGTCGTTGACTCGATAGAGACGTGGGGGGCAGACAAGTCTTGAGGAATTCGTTCTGATGTTTTGACCGTTGGCTCATCAGATTCAGTATGGGGCCCAGTTATCTCTTTTTTTTTGTTGAAGTATCCGGCCCAATTATTTGATAATGGGGTCTTTTTGAAATAGATCTGATTTTTTATTGGAAATACGAGATTCAAACCTAATAATCAAGTGAGTCTCGGTGGTCCGTAAGTACTAAATGGTAAGCTATTACAGGCGTAAGTGAATTTTATGCAAGCAAGTTTTATGGTGTTTGGTTGGTAATGTGAAATTATAGGTGAGAAAGTATATTGTGTTTAACAGTGTTTGGTTAGTAAAAGGGCTGTTTGTTTTAGGATGGAGCCGCGGAAGTGTGAAAGTGGGGAAGTGAGAAAACTCATTTCTCACTTCCGATGCTTGTTTGGAAGTGAAAATGAGAAATGAGAAAATCTCTTTTCCTTTTTCTATTTCTCTTATACACCTCTTTTTTACTGAATCCACTGGAACGAGCGTTTCTACTGAATCTCACTAGAACAAGGGTTTTTTTTACAACAATAATAATAGTATAATGGTTTTTCCTTTATAAAACAATAATAGTATAAGAGAGTTTCTATGATTTATCCTTTCAATTCAAGATAATAACAATTCTGCAGCTTAAGAAAAAAAATTTCCATAACTATTAGAAATAGGACAAACTTTCATCATAAAGATAAAGTAATCATCAGTCAACAATTATCTACTCTTCTCTAACTTTATTTAACGTGGGGTTGGTAATAAATAGTAGAAAAAAGGTGTAATTACGTTGTCCTTTTCAATTTGGTAGCTCGTTTTAGTTTTGGTTATTTACATACATATTGAAGTTGTGGCCAGAAGTCAAAAGTACAAAAAAGGAATAGTAAAAGAAAAATGTCAAAGAATCTAGCTAGCACCGTGTTTACTTTGGACTGTTGCCCAAATCAACGTGCATGTAAACATGAAAGATGAAATGATGTGTAAACAAGCTGGATATTTACTATTTCTACACATAACCTAACTAATTATAATACCTTAGTATAGTAATCTCCATTTAGGTCAAAAGTCTATATAAAAAGATGACAAAAACGAAGGCAGGCAAACCAAAGGTAAAATAATTGTGAGTGATTTGGAATGGAGAATTCGCAAGCGCCTGTAATAGTTGCAAATATTATTTTGCTCCATTCTCTCAATCATGGCATGATAGCCAATTTGAAGAAAAGAAAGTCGAAATGAGAGATTGGTGCAATCTTGAGATCGATATCCTTGAGACAGTTATCAAGCGCCTCGATCCAGTCGACAGCCTCAAGTTTGGCGGGGTTTGCAGTCACTGGAGATCAACTCGTTCTCTTCATCGCACCTGTCGTAACCTTGCTCCGCCTCACTCTGCCTTGTTGATGTACCCTGCTTCCTCCGTCAGTTGTCATCGCCGATTTCTCAATCCCTTAAACGGAAGACGATACAATTTCACTCTCTACGAGTTGTTTGCTGAGAAATGCATCGGGTCCTCTGGGAGTTGGCTCATCATGAAAGGTCGCAGGCACTACATCTACAACCCGTTCACTCTCAGCAAGATAATGTGGCCAGAAAAGAATAGACCTCATTTTTATGAGCCTGTCATTGCGTTCTCAAAGCCTGGCACTCCTGAGTTCACACTCATCGCTTTCAATGGCTACCCACAATCTTTACACTACTTCCGATGCGGTGACAAGAAATGGTCCTCGCCTAATCATAACTATGGCTTCCGTAACGAAGAGATTATCCAAGCGGTAGCTGTCGGTGGAAAATTTTATGCCATGACAACTCGAGGACGGTTAGCATTCATCGACTCTGATAAGGATATGGTGCTCGAATGGAAGGATGAGATTAGAAGAGTCCAATTTGATGGAGCAAAAGAACATGTATATTTGGTAGAGTCTAAAGGAGAACTGCTTGTTGCCATCACTGTATGCTCGAGATTTAAACAACACGATGTCAGCATGCAGGCATGTAGGATATTTAAGCTGGATACGAAAACATCCACATGGGTTGATGCCAGGGGCATGATGAGGAACCAAAAACTGTTTTTAGGTCGGAGAGGATCTATGTCAGTGGAAGCAAGGGAACAGGCAAGCATGAGGGCTCGGGCTCGGGTCTACACGGCCGGCGAAGGATCATTTGGGGTGTTTGATTTGGATAGAGGTGAGGGAAGCATAGGCTGTGTTCATGATCATGGGAAACCGAAGAGCACCTTTTGGGTGTTGCCAGAACAACTCTTTCGAGATCGGGAACCAAAATGGTGGACGGCGTTGTACAACACCAACGACTGCCTCCTTGATCGCGTGTATGCAGTCCTGTTTGGTTTGCTGCTTCTCTCGAGCATCTCGCTTCCTTTGATCTCTTGTATCGTCATTATTTATCTATTTGTCATGTGCTGGACCCTTTGGGTCTCTCTTTATAGTGAGAATGAGTGATTTAATTTGTAGCTGTATTTACCAGAAGATTTTAATTCTTTATGCTTTCCATTGCTGACTTCTCTATTTATTTTCCTTCACCATGCTATTTTGTTAGTCACTCCTCTCTATGAAACTTATGCTTGGAGACAAGAGTATTTCATCTACCATTAAAAAAAAAAAAAAAAAAGACGTGATGGTCTTTTATTTTCCGTCTCACTTTAAGTGGTGGATTCCTCATACCATCTCCCCCAAAAATTCTAGAGATAATCAAAATTCTAACGTAGATAACACTTGTATGATATGATAAACACTTTAATATGTTTCTTTTATACATGTTGTGTTGGTTTTCTGCTTAACAGGAATCAATCTGACAACTATTCAAGATCACTGAAATATCAACAATCTAATTGGCCAGGTCGGCAAATATCAGGTGGGAGGTTTTCCGTTCAATAGAACGTTCCTTAATTTAAGAACCACCTTTCAATTTCCTTTCTTGGTTAAACACCAATTAGACTGAATCTAAATCAGTCTCGATATACTGAATATCAGTATATCCCCTGTATAAAGAAATTAATTCACTTATACAGTACTTGGAGTGAGGTACGCTTAGAGCGAATCTCCTTAAGACAATTACGTCCCCCGCACTGGTGCTAACGGGTTACTGGACGCTGGTCTCCCAAGATACAACACTCCTTCACGGTATTTGGATAGCACTACCAAATCACCGTACGGTCGAACCGTACTTACCAGTACCTTCACAGGATTGTTGAAGCAGCAGGACAAAGACAAATTTCGGGAGAATATTTGCCTTTACTTTGGAGGAGCACCCACTGTAGAGGAAGAAGGAAGGTTGAAGAATCTGTTGAATTTTCTGAGCCCTCTTTCAGAACGAATTTATGCAGAATCTCTTTTGGAAGTCGCTTCGGAAACTGACTTTCCCACTTCCCGTTGGAAATCACTTCAGAACTCCACTTCCCAGTTCAGAACGCAGTAACTCACTTCCAGTTCAGAACTCAGAGAGAGAGAAGAGATTTTCGTTTTTTGTTGTGTTTAGAATGAGAAACTGGAGCGCTATCGGATCTGGATAGCGGAGCGGGTATGCTTCGCGTAACCCATACCCGTGAGACCTGATTCAAAAAGAACCAGGCCGGGTAGGGAACCCGAACCCGAGCCCAAGCCCGGCACCGGCGCCGGCCGCCGGCCGGCCGCCGCCGCCGCCAGCGGCGGCGCGCGCATGAGCGGGTATGGTTCCCTCCCAATCGCGCGCGAAAACTCCAAGTACCCAAAGGGCACGCCCTTTGTTCTCAATTTTCTCTATTTAAACACTAAGAACTTCCATCCCATGGCCAATGTGGGACTAATGCTTTTTAGCTACTTTTAGTCCCATTTTTGGCTTTGAATTAGGCATTCTTTAGACTTGAATATCCCATTCATTCGAAGTCGGAATTGAACATGTGAATATACCACGTTCATCCCCTATGGAAGGAGAACACACTCCAACCATCATCCAATTGATTCGATCAACGGATCTCGACGTAATTCAATTCAAAGATTCACATATATATTCTTCATATTCCAACAATCTCCCCAATGAATGAAAATTCAAGGAAATGACACACAAAGAGACTGACTCTATTGTGAAAGGTACTTTAGAAAAGAAACGGCATCAGGATAGGTGAACTAGGTCTTGAACCTTCCATAGCGAAAGCTTTATCGGACTTACTGGCTAATCAGTGAATTAGGTCTTGAACTGTTAGCCGTTAGTGTAAGCCAAGTCAACAAGCTTCACACAGTGACTTTCCAAATCAACTTTGGTTCTCGGTTGTGTCCGTTTTGGCCCTGGCCATTCTTAGTTTCAGAGAGTATCTTTAGGGAATAACAGCCTCCATCGAAATTCCCAAAGAGCCGACCCAACTCTATACTCACATAGGTGCGTCCTATTAAGAGTAATCTACTCTACTCCACTTGTTTAGTAACAAGATATAGGCATCATTAAAAGCATTAAGCTTATCCTTAATCCACTTGTAGAAAAGCACTTATGTGCACCTTAGGAATGGATTGGAGTCAAGCTCCCAGTGCTTACTTGCTGAGTCAATCATAACTAGTTTTTCCTCTTGAACTTAGTCCGTGGGATCTCCAGTCGCTAAGTGAGGTTTCCATTAAGCTGACTCGGTAAGGTTAGACTTTTAGAGCCATTCCCCTCGATCCGCAGTTTATATACGCTCTCCACTTAAACCTTTAGTAAGCGGATCTGCTAATTATCCTTTGACGATACAAAGTCAATAGAGATAATTCTATTTGAGAGCAACTGCTTCAGGTATTATGTCTACAACGAATATGTCTAGACTTACCGTTGTATATAACATTTTGTGCTTCTGGGGTTGACATAGCCTCTTTAAATGTTTGAGGCTCGCTTTCAATAGCGTATGCTATGAAAACTGGACCAAAAGATTTTGAGATTCTAGATCTTTGACTTCTTCTTGGTTCAATTTCCACATTAACAGTCGGTTTCCTCGGGGCTTTCGTCCCTGAACGCCATCTCATGTGTTCTTTTCCCAGAAGTCTTATCTGTTTTCCCGTTTATATGAAAAAATATCTTCAAAGAACACAACATCTCTAGATTCGATAATCATGTTTACATGAATATCTGGTATCTCTGATTTATGAACCAGAAATCTGTAGGCACTACTATTCAAGGCATAGCCTATGAATATGCAGTCCATAGTTTTTGCTCCCAACTTAGTCTTTTAAGGTAATGGTGCTAGCACCTTTGCAAGGCACCCCCACATTTTGAGGTAATGGTAGGAAGGTGTCCTTCCATGCCATAACTCAAATGGTATAAGACCAAGTTTCCTGTGGGGTACTCTATTTAGAATATAATTTGCAGTTAACAGAGCTTCCCCCCACAAGTTCTGCGGAGCTCCAGAACTTACGAGCATGGATTGACCATCTCCTTCAAAGTTCTGTTCTTCCGTTCAGCAATTCCATTTTGCTGAGGCGTATATGATGCTGTTATTTGATGGATTATACCAAATTTAGCACATAACTCACTAAAATTATTTGATTCATATTCTCCGCCTCTATCGGATTTTAGAATCTTGATTTACTTATTGAGTTGATTCTCAACTTCGGCTTTATATGTTATAAACATATTTATTGCCTCATCCTTACTGTTTAAAAGATACACATAACAGTATCTTGTACAGTCATCAATAAAAGTAATAAAATACTTTTTACCGCCTCTAGTTGGCATAAACTTCAAGTCACACAGATCGCTATGAATTAACCCTAAAGGTTCTGTATTTCGATCTATTGAGTGAAATGAATTTTTCGCCAACTTGGCCTCAACACAAATCTCACACTTGCGAATTTCTTCCAAGTTGAGTTTAGAAATATATCCTAGATTAGACAAGTTCTTTAATGACTTATAATTTACATGCCCTAATCTAGCATGCCATAAAATAGGAGACTCAAGCAAATAAACAGAAGATTTTCCTTTATTTATAAGCTTCGGGTACAAATACACAGACTTTTTATCTACCACTGCAACATTGGCTTTAAAAAGTCCATCAACAAGATAACCCTTTCCCACATACATCCCTCCTTAGTAAGTACAAATTTATCTGATTCAAAAACTATTCTAAATCCTTTCTTACTAAGTATTGATCCAGAGATCAAATTCTTGCGGATATCTGAAACATGTAGCACATCGTTCAGAGTAAGCTCTTTTCCAGATGTCCACTTCAGGATGACCTTGCCTTTTCCTTCAACCTTTGAGACGGCTGAGTTTCCCATGAATAGTTGCTCATCTTGCTCTAGTATTTGATATTCAGAGAATAATAATTTCTCGGAGCAGATGTGCCGAGTAGCCCCAGTGTCTACCCACCAATCCTTATTGTTGGTTGTCAGATTCACTTCTGACACCACAGCTGAAAGGCTTGGCGACTCATGGTCGGTCAAGTTTGCCTGTGGATGGCTTTTCTTGTTCTTTTTGAGAAGGCTGCGATATTCATTCGCCTTATGCCCTTCTTTATTGCAGATGTAGCAGGTTCCCTTGAAGCGCATGTTCTTGCCTTCTTGGACCTTGCCTTTGTACCCCTGGGAAGTCTTCTTCCGCTTTAAGCCTTTGGAAGTAGACGCTTTCCCTTTTGAGTCTTCGATCACATTGGCTTTTACTTCATAGGAGTTCTTACTGCTCCTTTTCTCGGACTTTCGGTTGTCCTCCTCGATTCGAAGCCTCACAATGAGATCTTCCAACTTCAACTCCTTTCGCTTGTGCTTCAGGTAGTTCTTGAAATCTCTCCACGCAGGTGGGAGTTTCTCCACGATAGTAGCAACCTGAAAGGTTTCAGGTAGGATCATACTTTCGGCTTCTATCTCGTGCAAGATAAGTTGGAACTCTTGCACCTGACTGATTACAGTCTTGTTGTCCACCATTTTGAAATCGTCCTACGACGAACTTCTTGGTACCAGCATCCTCAGTCTTGTACTTCTTGTCAAGACTGGCCCATAACTTCTTTGTCGTTGTGATAGGGCTGTAGACATTGTAAAGAGAGTCATCCAGTCCATTTAAACATAATTTCGGCAAAGGAAGTCACCTTGAGTCCATGCATCGACTGCAAGGACTGAGTCCCGATCAGTTCCGGGTTCTGGTGGATCTTCTTGCAGGATTTGGCCAGATGAAGAGTGGTCAAGTAGAAGAGCATCTTCTGTTGCCACCTCTTGAATTCTGTGCCATCAAATTTTCCTGGCTTCTCCGGCTTCGGGTTAGGAAGTGGAGTAGGCATCAAAGCTTGTAGCTGCATGTTTGGTGCCTTACTAGAGCTATCTTGATTAGTCTCAGACATTTTCTGCAAATTCAAGCAGAATAGAAGTAAGAAACTTCAATACTTAATTGTTTTAAGATTGTTGGTTTCTGTAACACCCCCTCCCGGAATACGTACTTAGTTGCGTATTCAGATTTCTCGATCGTATTTTTTGATTTACTTCCTGTATTTATTTGTATTATGAATTTTTTTATATGATTGTTTTGTCTTGGATCCGGATTCGTGGACTCGGATTCCGCCCTAGTCTGAACCAGGGACCCGATCTCAGGTTATTACTCGATTTAGTCTTTCTGGTATTCCAATTTGACCGATTTCAGTTTTAAACATCATTTTCTAACATTTTAGATTTTCTATGATTTTCTGAAATTTTTCAGATTAAATTGAAATTCTTCAAAACCGGGGTCGACCGATACCGCTGACCGATTCCCGGATTTTTATTTACAAACGGAGTTGAATTTTAAGAAACGGCTTTCCTATAACTTCTTAAAATCACATTTTCTATCTAAATACTTTTTCTAAGAATTTTCTGAATTTATCGAAATTCCACTGGATTTGGTGTCGGCCAGTCTCACTGGTGGATTCCAGGAATTTTAACTTGTAATCGGAATTGAATTCTGAAAACCGATTTCACTAAAAAATATTTTTATAATATTTATTATTTTTGAGAATTTTTGAGAAGCTTTCCAAGTTACTTTATTTTTGGGACTTTTCCGGGTTTTCGGTGTTTTCCCAGATACCGGAATGGTACCCAGATATTTTTCCACTTTTCTCTCTCCTCGCTAGACGCGAGTTTCACCAACCTAGGATTCTGCATTTAATACAGAGATCCTCTCCATGCTGCATTTAATGCATTTCAGATCAACTCCAATCAAGTCATTATGACTTTTGTCCTTTCGGTCAAACGCAAAATTCGCATTTCCCTGGGCGCGGCTTTAATTCCCGCATTTGGCCCATTTTGGCCTAAACGCGAGAATGAGGGCTGCGTTTGGAGTGGGAGACACAACTTTTGTCATGTGCGTTTCCTTTGTTTTGTAAGGTGAGGCAATATTATATTATATTCTCTTCCCTTTATATATAACCACCCCCACCTTTCCTTCTTCCTCTCTCTTTCACTTTTTCTTTTCTTCTCTCTTTTACAGCATGCAGCCAACTGAAGCTATGGCTGCCCCTTAAGAGCTTTGCCTCTTCTTTGGCCAACCACTTTCACAACTTTCACCACCATTCCTCCACCAACTCCACCCCCATTCTCCCCTCCACCTCCTCCTCCATTCCAACAACAACAACAACCATAACACCACCACCTCACCACCTTCTTCTTCCTCTCTTTCCACCAAACAACCCATTCTTACCACCACCTTCTCCACCATTTCCACCACCACCTATACCTCCTTGGCCACCACGAACCACACCAATATCAACTCCTCGGCGAGCTCTTTCATTCTAGCCAACCCGTCGCTCTCCAAAGCAACGTTTGCAAAACTCCGTTTCCACCATTTCAACTAGAGTTGCACCATCATTGTTTGGGCTTGGGGGCTTTGTCCACCTGTCTCCGACCACCTCCGGCCACCGCCGGCAACCACCAGCCATGACCGGCTACCACCCCATCATCTTCTCAAGGGCCGGCCACCTCCATTGGATTGGGGCCGAGCTCTTCTTCGTCGGTAACATCTCCGATGATTATTCCGGTAATCGTTCACGATTATTCCGGTAATCATTACGGTGACGATTACAACGACAACAACTAACATCACAACATCACCTTCATCATCACCTCCTTTTACATTACTCCACCAAAATCTATCTTCTTCACCAAAGAAATACCACCACCCCGAAATCACCTTTCCCTTCCTCTCTTCCTCTCTGTTGATTGCTGACGCGGATCTTCACCCCGCGTATAGACAATTCCTTAACGCGATCCTCGCGTTCTTGTGTTAACACGACGCGAAGCTTATAACCGCGTCTGTGTTCTTCTCGTCCCTAGCTTTAGCGCGAGTCTCAATCCCGCGTTTGTGACATCTCTGCAACGCGTCTCCCGCGTCTGTGATTCCCGCGTCTGCTATTCTCGCGTCTGCTATTCCCGCGTCTCCATTCTCTCTCCTCATTGGTTCATTTCTCTCTCTCTCTCTCATTCTCTTTCTCTCTCTTGATTTTCTCCTCTCTCTATCACTTTCCCTTTAAACGCGTGGACGCGTTCATTTCCTGGATTCCGGAGATCGGGGATTTCACTGTGTTTTCTAAAGATTTAGGCGAGTGTCCTCGCTCTCCTTCTGATCTTTCTGCTTCGTCATATTGACTAATATTATATTATTTTACTTGCACACTTGCATGTATCATGCTATCACTTGACGCCCGCTTAACATCACATCTCAGGCATATGTCTCATGATACTTGTTCCTTGTTATGACATGACTTATTACCTGTCACCTGCCTGATCACTTGTCATTGGCAGGTTGAGACCTGATACCTATTATGATTAACTCTCTACTCATGAATATCACATTACGGGAATGTAGAACTTGATCACTTGTTATGTACTCCAGTTATGCCTGTTATGAACTCCCTTATGCTCGTTATGTATTCTTGTTATGACCAGTTATGATCCTGCTCATTCCTGTAATCTGATAATTATGTTTAATAAGCCATAAAAAGGGATAACTTGCACAGGGAATGGGAGGAAGTGATGGAAGCCGGTATGGTGCCTTGCTTATAGTAATGGAATACCAAAACTGATGATTCGTGTTAGGGGGATTTCAGGCCCCCAGAAGATGCGTGTTAGGGGATTTAAGGCCCCCAATGGCTGTGTCCCGGGCGGACGGGAACTACTATAAGTATGAGCTATCAGTTTTTCATCAGCTTCCAATAACCAATCTCGACTTGCTTATATATGGATGTATGTGTGTTGGGATGTACACCAGGACACATACCTAGATATATGGGTCGGACGAGTAATAATAATAATATGCCACGATGATAACTTGTTATGTTGCTCTGTAAACTTGGTTATACCACTTGTCTCGTTATAATTGCTTTCATCGGGTTTTACATCGGAATTCTGGTTTATGAGCATTACTATGTTATACTTGCTCACATCCTGTTTTACCACCTGTGTTCTATTCTATTAGTCTCCTGCTCTTGTCGTATTATACCATATGTTTGCTTATCTATGCTCGCCACCTGGCTTTCGTATCACCACTCGCCTGAGGAGTTCTGACTCCTCTGGATCCTCATGTCCAGGTCTCGGAGCTTGGACCAAAGGGGATTCTTCCTGTTGAGGACCAAGCTTACTTTTGCGGAGCAGACAGACCAGCCGTAAATCCAGTCCCATCCTTGCTCCCCCTTGTTGGCTCGCGGCCTCTCCAGTTATCTCGTGAGCGCCCTTTTGTACTGTTCATACTTGTACATTCTTGTATTCTCGTATTTGCGCCATGTTGGTGATGCAATATTCTTGTAATATTTATCACATCTGGTGATAACTTTGTAATTGTACTCATATGTTGGAATGTATAATGCACCACTTGCTTCCGTACTCTGATTCTTGCCTGTACTGATGCTTAGCGTATATACGTGAGGGTATTTCTGACCTACGTATATACGTTGCAGTGACGTCTCCGTACCCGCCGGGATCGGGGCGTTACAGGGTGGTATCAGAGCCTAGGCTCTTACATCCTCAGTACGTCCAGACGGCAAATTAATGGTAAAGAAATTTGCAACTGGAATACAAGAGTCCTGATTATACAATCCAACTACAAGTGCAGAGTTATCTATCCCTTCCTTCTGATCCATTTCTTGAAATCCTGAGACCTTCAATCTTTTACCTTCCAGTTTCTTTTGGTTACCCACTCCAACCAACTCAAATATGGAAAGACGGGGAACACGTAATGGTGCTGGTACTTCTCAAGATGGACCAACAGAGACAATGATGGTATGATGAGGATACTTCAAGGATGATGCAGAGTCAACAGCAACAGACGGAGCTTCTACGTCAAGGACTGTTAGTTGCACCCCGAGAACAGAGGCCAGGCAACGTGTCGGATTTCAGGAGATTACAGCCGGCGATCTTTTCAGGCACAGAGAAGCCCCTGGATGCGGAACAGTGGCTGATAGACACAACAGATCTTTTGAAGGCGGCCCGAGTCCCTGATGAGAACCAAGTGGAAGTGGCCAAGATACAATTGAAGGATGTGGCCCGAACATGGTGGTTGGCGGAAGAAGCAACACTGGAGAAACCCATCACATGGGACCAGTTCTCAAAAGGTTTCTACGAGAGATTCTTCCCTACAACAGCTCAAAGGGACATGGAAGAACAATTTATCCGCCTGCAGCAGCGCAACCGGTCAGTGGATGAATATGCTGCTGAATTCTTGAGGCTCAGCAGATTTGCTCCCTACATGGTGGCAGACGAAGAAAAACGGGCCAGCAGATTTCAGCAAGGGCTAAAGATGGACGTCCAGATGTATCTTATTCCTCAACAGCTGAAGACATACTCCCAGGTTCTCTACATTGCCCGTGAAGTAGAACGAGGACTGGGGAAGAAGAGTGAGAACCAAGTGCAGAATAAGACAGTAAAGAGACCCTTTCAGTTGATGAATGAAGAAGACGCAGCCAGGACAATCAATGGCCCGATAGTCAAGCGACCATTCCAACCTTCTCTCCCTCAGATCATATGCAATTTCTGCCACAAGCCTGGACATTATAGGAAAGATTGTCGAATGGCCAATGGATTATGCTTAGCATGTGGGACCGGGAGTCATGCAATAAGAGATTGCCCGTTCAGAAGGGTAGGAAATACAGCACCAGTCCGACCAGTACTTCCAGCCCCGCCACTGAGAGGGAACCCAGAACCCGTTGATCGAAGAGCTCCATTTCCGTCCCAGCAATATGATCAGCCACACAGAGGAGTGAGAACTAGAACAGATCATGGTAGAGATTAAGTCTACAACATGGCGGCAGAGGCATCAGACGAAGCAGCAGCAGAATGTGAAGACCAGTATCCAGAGCAGGAACCTTGAGGATGTCTTTGTAACCGCTACCCCTGATCTTTTGTATTTTGAGTTGGTAATCTTTCGTAAATATTCCACTTTATCATTCTCTCATTATCGATCCTGGTCTCTCCTGTGTTCATCTTCCCCTTATCGAAATTGCGAGGACGCAATTTTTGTAAGGTGGGTGGATTGTAACACCCCGCTCCCGGAATACGTACTTAGTTGCGTATTCAGATTTCTCGATCGTATTTTTTGATTTACTTCCTGTATTTATTTTGTATTATGAATTTTTTTTATATGATTGTTTTATCTTGGATCCGGATTCGTGGACTCGGATTCAGCCCTAGTCTGAACTAGGGACCCGATCTCAGGTTATTACTCGATTTAGTCTTTCTGGTATTCCAATTTGATCGATTTTAGTTTTAAACATCATTTTCTAACATTTTAGATTTTCTATGATTTTCTGAAATTTTCCAGAATTAAATTGAAATTCTTCAAAACCGGGGTCGACCGATACCGCTGACCGATTTCTGGATTTTTAATTTACAAACGGAGTTGAATTTTAACAAACGGCTTTCCTGTGACTTCTTAAAATCACATTTTCTATCTAAATACTTTTTCTAAGAATTTCTGAATTTATCGAAATTCCACTGGATTTGGTATCGGCCAGTCTCACTGGTGGATTCCAGGAATTTTAACTTGTAATCGGAATGAATTTCTGAAAACCGATTTCACTATAAAATATTTTTATAATATTTATTATTTTTGAGAATTTTTGGGAAGCTTTCCAAGCTACTTTATTTTTGGGACTTTTCCGGAGTTTTCGGTGTTTTCTCAGATACCGTAATGGTACCCAGATATTTTTCCACTTTTCTCCCTCCTCGCTAGACGCGAGTTTCACCAACCTAGGATTCTGCATTTAATGCAGAGATCTTCTCCATGCTGCATTTAATGCATTTCAGATCAACTCCAATCAAGTCATTATGACTTTTGTCCTTTCGGTCAAACGCAAAATTCGCATTTCCCTGGGCGCGGCTTTAATTCCCGCGTTTGGCCCATTTTGGCCTAAACGCGAGAATGAGGGCTGCGTTTGGAGTGGGAGACGCAACTTTTGTCATGTGCGTTTCTTTTGTTTTGTAAGGTGAGGCAATATTATATTATATTCTCTTCCCTTTATATATAACCACCCCCACCTTTCCTTCTTCCTCTCTCTTTCACTTTTTCTTTTCTTCTCTCTTTTACAGCATGCAGCCAACTGAAGCTATGGCTGCCCCTTAAGAGCTTTGCCTCTTCTTTGGCCAACCACTTTCACAACTTTCACCACCATTCCTCCACCAACTCCACCCCCATTCTCCCCTCCACCTCCTCCTCCATTCCAACAACAACAACAACCATAACACCACCACCTCACCACCTTCTTCTTCCTCTCTTTCCACCAAACAACCCATTCTTACCACCACCTTCTCCACCATTTCCACCACCACCTATACCTCCTTGGCCACCACGAACCACACCAATATCAACTCCTCGGCGAGCTCTTTCATTCTAGCCAACCCGTCGCTCTCCGAAGCAACGTTTGCAAAACTCCGTTTCCACCATTTCAACTAGAGTTGCACCATCATTGTTTGGGCTTGGGGGCTTTGTCCACCTGTCTCCGACCACCTCCGGCCGCCACCGGCAACCACCGGCCATGGCCGGCTACCACCCCATCATCTTCTCAAGGGCCGGCCACCTCCATTGGATTGGGGCCGAGCTCTTCTTCGTCGGTAACATCTCCGATGATTATTCCGGTAATCGTTCACGATTATTCCGGTAATCATTACGGTGACGATTACAACGACAACAACTAACATCACAACATCACCTTCATCATCACCTCCTTTTACATTACTCCACCAAAATCCATCTTCTTCACCAAAGAAACACCACCACCCCGAAATCACCTTTCCCTTCCTCTCTTCCTCTCTGTTGATTCTGACGCGGATCTTCACCCCGCGTCTAGACAATTCCTTAACGCGATCCTCGCGTTCTTGTGTTAACACGACGCGAAGCTTATAACCGCGTCTGTGTTCTTCTCGTCCCTAGCTTTAGCGCGAGTCTCAAATCCCGCGTTTGTGACATCTCTGCAACGCGTCTCCCGCGTCTGTGATTCCCGCGTCTGCTATTCTCGCGTCTGCTATTCCCGCGTCTCCATTCTCTCTCCTCATTGGTTCATTCTCTCTCCTCTCTCTCATTCTCTTTCTCTCTCTTGATTTTCTCCTCTCTCTATCACTTTCCCTTTAAACGCGTGGACGCGTTCATTTCCTGGATTCCGGAGATCGGGGATTTC
Organism: Agave tequilana; assembly: GCA_038442645.1. Classification (NCBI taxonomy): domain Eukaryota; kingdom Viridiplantae; phylum Streptophyta; class Magnoliopsida; order Asparagales; family Asparagaceae; genus Agave; species Agave tequilana. Next base: position 77,185 of record JAVJIF010009350.1, on the reverse strand, counting down.
ACTGTGTTTTCTAAAGATTTAGGCGAGTGTCCTCGCTCTCCTTCTGATCTTTCTGCTTCGTCATATTGACTAATATTATATTATTTTACTTGCACACTTGCATGTATCATGCTATCACTTGACGCCCGCTTAACATCACATCTCAGGCATATGTCTCATGATACTTATTCCTTGTTATGACATGACTTATTACCTGTCACCTGCCTGATCACTTGTCATTGGCAGGTTGAGACCTGATACCTATTATGATTAACTCTCTACTCATGAATATCACATTACGAGAATGTAGAACTTGATCACTTGTTATGTACTCCAGTTATGCCTGTTATGAACTCCCGTTATGCTCGTTATGTATTCTTGTTATGACCAGTTATGATCCTGCTCATTCCTGTAATCTGATAATTATGTTAATAAGCCATAAAAAAAGGGATAACTTGCACAGGGAATGGGAGGAAGTGATGGAAGCCGGTATGGTGCCTTGCTTATAGTAATGGAATACCAAAACTAACGATTCGTGTTAGGGGGATTTCAGGCCCCCAGAAGATGCGTGTTAGGGGGATTTAAGGCCCCCAATGGCTGTGTCCCGGGCAGACGGGAACTACTATAAGTATGAGCTATCAGTTCTTCATCAGCTTCCAATAACCAATCTCGACTTGCTTATATATGGATGTATGTGTGTTGGGATGTACACCAGGACACATACCTAGATATATGGGTCGGACGAGTAATAATAATAATATGCCACGATGATAACTTGTTATGTTGCTCTGTAAACTTGGTTATACCACTTGTCTCGTTATAATTGCTTTCATCGGGTTTTACATCGGAATTCTGGTTTATGAGCATTACTATGTTATACTTGCTCACATCCTGTTTTACCACCTGTGTTCTATTCTATTAGTCTCTTGCTCTTGTCGTATTATACCATATGTTTGCTTATCTATGCTCGCCACCTGGCTTTCGTATCACCACTCGCCTGAGGAGTTCTGACTCCTCTGGATCCTCATGTCCAGGTCTCAGAGCTTAGACCGAAGGGGATTCTTCCTGTTGAGGACCAAGCTTACTTTTGCGGAGCAGACAGACCAGCCGTAGATCCAGTCCCATCCTTGCTCCCCCTTGTTGGCTCGCGGCCTCTCCAGTTATCTCGTGAGCGCCCTTTTGTACTGTTCATACTTGTACATTCTTGTATTCTCGCATTTGCGCCATGTTGGTGATGCAATATTCTTGTAATATTTATCACATCTGGTGATAACTTTGTAATTGTACTCATATGTTGGAATGTATAATGCACCACTTGCTTCCGTACTCTGATTCTTGCCTGTACTGATGCTTAGAGTATATACGTGAGGGTATTTCTGACCTACGTATATACGTTGCAGTGACGTCTCCGTACCCGCCGGGATCGGGGCGTTACAGGGTGGTATCAGAGCCTAGGCTCTTACATCCTCAGTACGTCCAGACGGCAAATTAATGGTAAAGAAATTTGCAACTGGAATACAAGAGTCCTGATTATACAATCCAACTACAAGTGCAGAGTTATCTATCCCTTCCTTCTGATCCATTTCTTGAAATCCTAAGACCTTCAATCTTTTACCTTCCAGTTTCTTTTGGTTACCCACTCCAACCAACTCAAATATGGAAAGACGGGGAACACGTAATGGTGCTGGTACTTCTCAAGATGGACCCAACAGAGACAATGATGGTATGATGAGGATACTTCAAGGGATGATGCAGAGTCAACAGCAACAGACGGAGCTTCTACGTCAAGGACTGTTAGTTGCACCCCGAGAACAGAGGCCAGGCAACGTGTCGGATTTCAGGAGATTACAGCCGGCGATCTTTTCAGGCACAGAGAAGCCCCTGGATGCGGAACAGTGGCTGATAGACACAACAGATCTTTTGAAGGCGGCCCGAGTCCCTGATGAGAACCAAGTGGAAGTGGCCAAGATACAATTGAAGGATGTGGCCCGAATAAGGTGGTTGGCGGAAGAAGCAACACTGGAGAAACCCATCACATGGGACCAGTTCTCAAAAGGTTTCTACGAGAGATTCTTCCCTACAACAGCTCAAAGGGACATGGAAGAGCAATTTATCCGCCTGCAGCAGCGCAACCGGTCAGTGGATGAATATGCTGCTGAATTCTTGAGGCTCAGCAGATTTGCTCCCTACATGGTGGCAGACGAAGAAAAACGGGCCAGCAGATTTCAGCAAGGGCTAAAGATGGACGTCCAGATGTATCTTATTCCTCAACAGCTAAAGACATACTCCCAGGTTCTCTACATTGCCCGTGAAGTAGAACGAGGACTGGGGAAGAAGAGTGAGAACCAAGTGCAGAGCAAGGCAGTAAAGAGACCCTTTCAGTTGATGAATGAAGAAGACGCAGCCAGGACAATCAATGACCCGATAGTCAAGCGACCATTCCAACCTTATCTCCCTCAGATCATATGCAATTTCTGCCACAAGCCTGGACATTATAGGAAGATTGTCGAATGGCCAATGGATTATGCTTAGCATGTGGGACCGGGAGTCATGCAATAAGAGATTGTCCGTTCAGAAGGGTAGGAAATACAGCACCAGTCCGACCAGTACTTCCAGCCCCGCCACTGAGAGGGAACCCAGAACCCGTTGATCGAAGAGCTCCATTTCCGCCCCAGCAATATGATCAGCCACACAGAGGAGTGAGAACTAGAACAGATCATGGTAGAGATCAAGTCTACAACATGGCGGCAGAGGCATCAGACGAAGCAGCAGCAGAATGTGAAGACCAGTATCCAGAGCAGGAACCTTGAGGATGTCTTTGTAACCGCTACCCCTGATCTTTTGTATTTTGAGTTGGTAATTTTTCGTAAATATTCCACTTTATCATTCTCTCATTATCGATCCTGGTCTCTCCTGTGTTCATCTTCCCCTTATCGAAATTGCGAGGACGTAATTTTTGTAAGGTGGGTGGATTGTAACACCCCGCTCCCAGAATACGTACTTAGTTGCGTATTCAGATTTCTCGATCGTATTTTTTGATTTACTTCCTGTATTTATTTTGTATTATGAATTTTTTTATATGATTGTTTTGTCTTGGATCCGGATTCGTGGACTCGGATTCAGCCCTAGTCTGAACCAGGGACCCGATCTCAGGTTATTACTCGATTTAGTCTTTCTGATATTCCAATTTGACCGATTTCAGTTTTAAACATCATTTTCTAACATTTTAGATTTTCTATGATTTTCTGAAATTTTCCAGAATAAATTGAAATTCTTCAAAACCGGGGTCGACCGATACCGCTGACCGATTCCCGGATTTTTAATTTACAAACGGAGTTGAATTTTAAGAAACGGCTTTCCTGTGACTTCTTAAAATCACATTTTCTATCTAAATACTTTTTTAAGAATTTTCTGAATTTATCGAAATTCCACTGGATTGGTGTCGGCCAGTCTCACTGGTGGATTCCAGGAATTTTAACTTGTAATCGGAATTGAATTTCTGAAAACCGATTTCACTAAAAAATCTTTTTATAATATTTATTATTTTTGAGAATTTTTGGGAAGCTTTCCAAGCTACTTTATTTTTGGGACTTTTCCGGAGTTTTCGGTGTTTTCCCAGATACCGGAATGGTACCCAGATATTTTTCCACTTTTCTCTCTCCTCGCTAGACGCGAGTTTCACCAACCTAGGATTCTGCATTTAATGCAGAGATCCTCTCCATGCTGCATTTAATGCATTTCAGATCAACTCCAATCAAGTCATTATGACTTTTGTCCTTTCGGTCAAACGCAAAATTCGCATTTCCCTGGACGCGGCTTTAATTCCCGCGTTTGGCCCATTTTGGCCTAAACGCGAGAATGAGGGCTGCGTTTGGAGTGGGAGACGCAACTTTTGTCATGTGCGTTTCCTTTGTTTTGTAAGGTGAGGCAATATTATATTATATCTCTTCCCTTTATATATAACCACCCCCACCTTTCCTTCTTCCTCTCTCTTTCACTTTTTCTTTTCTTCTCTCTTTTACAGCATGCAGTCAACTGAAGCTATGGCTGCCCCTTAAGAGCTTTGCCTCTTCTTTGGCCAACCACTTTCACAACTTTCACCACCATTCCTCCACCAACTCCACCCCCATTCTCCCCTCCACCTCCTCCTCCATTCCAACAACAACAACAACCATAACACCACCACCTCACCACCTTCTTCTTCCTCTCTTTCCACCAAACAACCCATTCTTACCACCACCTTCTCCACCATTTCCACCACCACCTATACCTCCTTGGCCACCACGAACCACACCAATATCAACTCCTCGGCGAGCTCTTTCATTCTAGCCAACCCGTCGCTCTGCGAAGCAACGTTTGCAAAACTCCATTTCCACCATTTCAACTAGAGTTGCACCATCATTGTTTGGGCTTGGGGGCTTTGTCCACCTATCTCCGACCACCTCCGGCCGCCGCCGGCAACCACCGGCCATGGCCGGCTACCACCCCATCATCTTCTCAAGGGCCGGCCACCTCCATTGGATTGGGGCCGAGCTCTTCTTCGTCGGTAACATCTCCGATGATTATTCCGGTAATCGTTCACGATTATTCGGTAATCATTACGGTGACGATTACAATGACAACAACTAACATCACAACATCACCTTCATCATCACCTCCTTTTACATTACTCCACCAAAATCCATCTTCTTCACCAAAGAAACACCACCACCCCGAAATCACCTTTCCCTTCCTCTCTTCCTCTCTGTTGATTGCTGACGCGGATCTTCACCCCGCGTCTAGACAATTCCTTAACGCGATCCTCGCGTTCTTGTGTAGGCTGTCCAAAAGTTACTGGAAGATAAGCCATTGAAAAGCAAAGTTTCAAGCTCGAGACGCGAGGGACTATCACCTGCGTCTCAACGTCAAGGCGCGTTGGCACTATCACCTGCGTCTCAGCATCAAGGCGCGTTGGCCCGACACCCGCGTCTCAGCATCAAGGCGCGTTGGCCCCACACCCGCGTCTCAGCATCAAGGCGCGTTGGCCCGACACCCGCGTCTCAGCATCAAGGCGCGTTGGCTCGATACCCGCGTCTCAGCATCAAGGCGCGTTGGCTTGACACCCGCGTCTCAGCATCAAGGCGCGTTGGCTCGACACCCGCGTCTCAGCATCAAGGCGCGTTGGCTCGACACCCGCGCCTCAGTTGTAACCACCCGGATTACGGGGCCAGTCACCGCGCAGGTAGCGGGAAGTGGCCCCTCATTGTGGAGCACTTTTAGGGGGCACGATCAACCCCTAACCTCTATAAATAGCCCCGTCGCTATGAAGAAGGGGTCGAATTTTTGGCAATCGGCAACAAGAGGGCGACACAGAGAGAAAAGAAGCAGATCAACTCTTCAGCAAGTTCGCTGCGTACGAGCTAGCTTTCGCCTACCTTCTCTTTGAGAGTTTTGGTAGACAGAGCTGAGTTACTCTTTCTACCGGCCGAAGAGGAGATCCCAGAAGGACGGTCATCTGGTCAACGGAGAATAAGATTCACTCTCCACCGCCACACGAAGAACCCAGCATTAAACAAAGGGGGAATTCAAGATTCAATATTCTCCCTCCCTTGTAACCGGAAGGAACAGTTTTTGTTGTAATCCTTTTCATTTGATTCAAGGAAAACTTTTACAGCAAATTCTTGTCCTCTCCTTTCCCGGGTCATACAAGAGATGGCGACTCCGCTGGGGACTACATTCGTCACTGACGAACAGATCGTGGCACAGGATGACGTCCTCCGTAAGGGGAAGATGGTCGAATCACTCGTCGTCGAGTTCAACCAGGCGAAATATGAAGAGTTTCTCTCTTCTGGCTCCAAGAGCCCAAAGACCCGCGTCTGTCGCAGGGTCTCGACGGGGAATGGCCCCGAAGCCGACAAGAAACTCTCTTGGGCGCCGCTGCTGCTGCCCACTGTGCCCAGCAAAGTTCACGCGTCAACACCTCTCAGAAGGCCCGCGTGATCCCAAGCGCAGTTGCTGTTGCGACCAACTCCGGCGCACAGAAAACCCGCGTCAACGTCTCTCAGGAGACCCGCGTGGTTAAAATCCCTGATGTTCAACATCAGGATGTTGTTGGTTTCTCTCCACCTCCTCGACGCAATCGAAACGCTGAGCGTCGACAGAGGAGACGTGTGCGTCAACTGCAAGTTGGAACCGTTGGTTGTCCAACTGAGGCTGGACGCGGCGTACAATCTCGCGCCTTACCCGCGCCACGTCCAGTACGTGAAATCCGCGTTTGGCGCCCCAAACGTGAGATTCCTCAAGTTGAGTCTTCTGAAGACCAACTCATCAAACGCCAAGGCGAAGCTTCTGCGCCTCGTCCAACGCAAGAAGCACGCGCCCACAGGCGTGGGGCCCAGCAGTCCATCCTCTCTCAAGTGTCTCTGCCCAGACACACCAGGCACCAACGCGAGATTCACGTTTCATTTCAGCAGAGACGCCAGACGCGCGTTACACAGCCGCATCGCGAGAACCGCGTCCCTGAAGCCTGCGTCCAGGCTGTGCAGCACATGGATGCCTTCCGTCTCCGACGTTGTGAGGCTAGTCTTTTCAATCCCCCTCCCATGGATTTGAGGGATTACTTGACAAAGAAAAGAAGTGCCAATCAGGTCACTTCGTCATGCTGCTGCCAACGGCTTATCTCCATACTCTCTGGATGCCATTGCGAGTCAGGCGTGAACCAGCAGTCTTTGATCAGACAGCTGACCCTGATTCCCCCGTCAGCTAAAAGAAGACGCTCCCACAGAAGGAGAACCTTCTCTGACGTTGAGTACCCGGAGCTCACTGCGAATATGACAAGCAGGAGCAAGGGAAAACAACCAGCAGTCAGCTCAGATGAGTCTGACTCTGAACCGGAAGGGGTGTACCGACACACTCGCACCCGGACGGGGGCCATTCCCCCAGTTAACTATAATGCCTTAGCCCACGGCATTGAAGTGAACGATTCCCACTCCGCCGTAGCTGAATCACGGGCTTCAAACTCTTCCGCCGAGAAGGAGGCTGCCGCCTACATGGTAGGCACTCCTGAGGAGACGGCTAGACGTTTCGAACAGCAAGCCCAGGTCCAGAAGGCACAAATGGACATAATTATGTCTCAGCAGAAATCTATTGACTCCCTCAAGCAGATGCTTGAGCAGTTGCTCGAAGAAAGGGAGAAATCTCCTCCTAGAAGGCCAAAGGGCAAAGGGAGAAAGGGAGGAAACTCATCTTCCGAACCTTCTGAAGAGAGACAGCAATCTACTTCGGATTCGTCCAAACCCTCGTCGCAAGTAAAAGGCGACCAAGACCAGGAGAAGACTCATGCTAAGAGGATGAGTCAATTGGAACGACGCCTCGAGGCCCTTGCCAATCGCAAAGACCTCCAAGAAGTAGGAGTGGTCCGGCCCTATCCGGCTGAGTGGGACTTAGTTCCATACCCTCCTAAGTTCAAAGCTCCGACCCTCCAAGCATTCGACGGGAAGGGGTCGCCCAACCAGCACATCTACTAGTTCAAATCCCAACCGGGAATGTAGTAGACAATGATGCTATTCTGGCGCGTCTGTTCATTGGCACCCTGAAAGGGTTAGCCTTTGAATGGTTTATGAAGCTCCCAGAAGGTTCTATCAAGAACTGGGGCGATCTGGAGAAGCTGTTCTTAACACGCTTCTTCGAAGATGACTCCGAAGTCACGATGCCCACCCTTTTGGCTACCAAACAGCAGAAACGGGAGTCCGTCAAATCTTTCGTGGAAAGATTTCAGAACATGGCACTCCGGTGTCCAAGCGGTATGACCCAGGCCACCCTGGTGGAAACATGCCGCCACAATCTCCAAACCTCACTCCTTGCTCAAATAGGAGTCACTGAAAGCCGCACCTGGAAGCAATTGGTCCAACAAGGTGAACAGGCTGAGGAGATTGTCGCCCCGCGTCAGAGCGGAGGAAGGTAAGCCTAGGCCGGAAAGGTCGACCAGGCGTGCGCCAGACACATCCCTCCAAACAAAGCGGAAGGATAATTTGGCAACGGAGACCAAATCTCCCGCCAAACCTCAATCAGGCAGGGCGAGTGGCTCTTCAAGTCAGCCTCGCGCCAACAAGCAATATTCTTTCAAGGAGGAACATGTCGATTCACTCTTCAAACTACTAACAAGAGCAATCGACTGAAGCTCCCTGAAGCTAGGCGCCCAGAGGAAGTCGGCAAGACCGACAATCCCAACTACTGTCTATACCACAGAATGTTGGGACACCCCACCAAAAGCTGCTACATCTTCAAGGACGTCCTTCAGGCTCTGATTGACGCGGAAGTGTTAAAGCTCCGACCAGAGCAGAAGAAGGTGACGGCCAATGTGACGTCAGCTCTCCAGTTCGGAAGACAACCCCCAACGCCTGCGGGGGTGGTCCCTATTCCAAGAGGAGAACTACGAATAGTCAACACAGACCCTCACCAGCAGCAAGAGAAAGGCTTGGTACCCGTCCCTACATCTCAAGGGGAAATCATGTGGGTCCACCCTGACCTTGTCGATGCACGGCAATGGACTACTGTGACCAACAGGAAATCCAAAGGCAAGGCAAAAGCCTCATCTTGCAACGTGGTATGCGCCTCTTCCCGAGAAGCGGAGACTGATATCCCTTCACTGACCGACTCAGAGGAGGAAACGATAGTCTTGGCCGCAGAGCCCACCCACCAACGACGGGAAACCCGTTCAGGACAGGCGTACTTGAAACAGTACGGCGAGACGACAGCAGCCCCTCCACAACCAACTGCGGAGCCAGTCAGGCCCTCCACAAAGCCACCTGTGGAGAAGCAGAAGGAGACTCGATTTTCTCGAGCCCTTCAAAAGGGCATCGTGGAAGGATCTACGGCACCTTACCGCTTTGATGTCCTGGCTCAGTTGGCCAACATTCCGGCACGCATTACCTTGTATGAACTTCTTAGACTATCGAAGTCTACCAGAGAAGCTCTGCAAGAAGCTCTGGCAAATGCTGAGGTCTTTATGACCCAGGTGCCGAAGGAGGAAGATGTAGAGGATTGCCTCCACACCTCCCAGAATGCCCCCTGCATCACCTTCACGGCAGATGATATGCAGGTTAAAGGGAAGCATGATCGACCCCTGTACTTCACAGGGTATATTGGATCGTCTGAGGTGAACCGCATCCAGGTAGATCCAGGGTCCGCATTGTGCATCATGCCTCGCCGGGTCATGCAACATCTCGGCATTCCTACCCATCGTTTGAGCCCTACCCAGACGACTATCTATGGGTTCAATGCCAACCAGACCCGTCCGATGGGGAAAATCAAGCTCAGGTGTCAGATTGGAAGCCTCAAGTCGGAAGTGACATGCTACATCATCGACGCCGACACTTCCTACAATCTATTGCTGGGACGACCGTGGATTCACTGCAATTCCATCGTTCCATCCACTCTCCACCAAGTCATGAAATACATTGACGGGAGTGGAAAGATTCAAACGTTGATTGCCGAGAGGTATCCATTTAAAGGGGTCAAAAATTATTTCACGGACTCCCTCCTATATCAGGATCCTGAGGAGTCAAATGAAACCCCGCAACCAGAGCAGCCAGACTCTGGTAATGAGGCTGACACTGAGCCCGAGAAAGAAGAGTGCCTGTGGGAGTTAGAACCACTTGTAACAGGCACTAATAAGCCCAATGTCGATAATACCACCGATGATGTAGGCGGTTGGTATATTAATGAAGATTTAGATTCTGCGTATTTTTCCGCGTGTGCTTCTGATTCAATACCGTCAGATACTAGCACTGATATAGATGACGATCCCTGGTCGGCAGTAGATGCTTTGACATCGTTGCATGTACCAGTGAAGTCGTCCTTTGAGACATACCGAGACAATAGTAATGCGCAAGAATCTATATTCATGGTTCCAGCCAGACGAAAAGGCCAAAAACCAATTCTTTTTGGGAGAATCTCGTCTGAGCCAATGCCCCGCGAAGACTCGAAAAGTGAGGAGGAATCCCCTCAGCTCAGTCATTATGAACCAAAAGCGCTCAAAATGATGAAGTGCATGGGGTACGATCTAACCAACAGACCCGGGTTGAACTTCGGCAAAGGAAGGAGAACGCTACTTCGATCCTTTGTGCCGAAAGGGAAGGCCCCTGATTATTATCATCGAACGCGCCGGGGGTTAGGCTACGTATCAACTCCGGTCCCATCAGCCTCCGATTCTCAAGAATCGTCGAGCAACGATTACTCTTCAGACACATCATCTTGGGAGTCAGATGTCAGTGTCGGCAACATCTTCAGGGAACTTTCAGTGAACATGGCCTCAACAAGCCACCCGGAAGACGGAGATGAAGAAATGATCCAATCCGATACAGACCCTTGGATCAAACATTTAAATGCTCTTTGGGATACCCGCTTTGAACAGCGCGAGCCACTCACAGAAGACAAGGTTGTTCAGATCAACCTAGGAGATGAGGCCAATCCTAAGCCCATCTTCATAAGTGACGGCCTGTCACCTTCGGAGAAGAAGGGTCTAATATCTCTTGTACAAGAGTATATAGACGTCTTCGCCTGGAATTATGAGGACATGCCAGGACTTGATCCTCAAGTGGCCATGCACCGCCTTAACATCAATCCGGACGTAAAGCCAGTCAAACAACAGCAGCGACGGTTTCGCCCAGAAATAATGGAGGCAATTCAATCAGAAGTCAGAAAACTTATTGATTCTGGCTTCATCAGGGAAGAACAACATCCCGACTGGGTAGCCAACATCGTCCCGTCTCCAAGAAGAACGGGAAGATCCGGATCTGCATCGACTTCCGCGATCTAAAAGAGGCCTGCCCCAAAGACGAATTCCCATTGCCAATCACAGATGTCATGATTGACAATACTTGTGGATTCGAACGAATGTCCTTCATGGACGGATTCTCAGGATACAATCAAATCAAAATGTATCCTGATGACGAAAAGCATACCTCCTTCAGAACACCTCTAGGGGTATATTGCTACACCATCATGCCCTTCGGACTGAAAAATGCAGGGGCAACATACCAAAGGGCCATGAACGCCATTTTCCATCAGCAAATACGCAAAACGGTGGAATGTTATGTTGACGACATCGCGGTAAAAAGCCGCACTAAAGGTGATCACATAGCGGACCTGAAGGTGGTCTTCAACATCATGCGGGCTCATCAATTGAAGATGAATCCCACAAAGTCCTTCCTGGGGGTGGCCAGTGGCAAATTCCTAGGATTTGTTGTAACTTCCACGGGAATCCATTTGGACCCGGAAAAGATCCGCGCTATCCAGGAGATGCGACCCCCGAGAAGCCTCAAGGAACTCAGGGGATTGCAAGGACGATTGGCGTACATCCGTAGGTTCATCTCAAACCTCTCCGGAAGATGCCAGCCCTTCGCCAAATTGATGAAAAGGGTGTCTCATTCAGTTGGGATGACGCTTGCCAACAAGCGTTCGAGGAAATCAAGCAATACCTCACCCAACCACCAGTCCTTGCAGCTCCAGTATCCGGAAAGCCGTTTCTGGTGTACGTTCGGGCAATGGATCATTCTTTGGGAGCTCTACTAGCTCAGAATGACGATCAAGGACGTGAGCAAGCAATCTACTATCTGAGTAGAACAATGATCGGAGCCGAACATCGGTATAACCCGATCGAGAAGGAATGTTTGGCACTAGTGTTCGCTATCCAGAAAATGCGACACTATCTGGTAGGCCAAACTATAAATGTCATATCAAAAGTCAACCCTCTGAGGTTACTCATGACAAAACCTTCCTCGTTAAATGGCCGGCTGGCAAAATGGGCCATATTGCTATCACAATATGAGATGCATTTTCTGCCACAAAAGGCTATTAAAGGACAAGCGGTGGCGGACTTCTTAGCCGAACACCCATATCCGAGAGCAGCCAAACTCTACGAGGATCTCCCAGACGAGGTCGCCGAAGTCTGTCTGACTCAGACGTCATTCGAAAGTCAAGTATGGCAACTTTTCTTCGACGGTGCATCAAGAACAAGCCCGAAGGGACACATAGTAGCAGGGGTAGGAGTAGTACTCGTTTCCCCACAGAACTATGTGATTCCTCGAGCTGTCTCGTTAACCGAGCCTTGCTCCAACAATGTAGCGGAGTACAACGCTCTTTTGATTGGGATGCAATTCGCCGATGAGATTGGCGTTAAAAATCTCGAGGCATACGGCGACTCCAAGCTCATCGTCAGCCAAGTTCGCGGGGAGTACGAAGTCAGACATGAAGACTTGGTACCCTATCACAACGCAACTATCCGCATGGCCGAGAGGTTCGCAAACTTCTACATCAACCATGTACCGCGCAGGCAAAATGCGCATGCAGATGCACTCGCATCCCTTGCTGCCTCCTTAGCTCTTCCAGCTGGAGCAATGGAGAAGGTATTCGTCTACAGCCACGACCTGTATTGCCCGAGAAATGCTCTCGAGGATTGTCAGGAGTCAATGGGAGGTCGTCACCGCGAAGAAGCACTTGAAGCGTCAACCGGTCCAGAGCCCAGAGACTGGCGGTTCCCCTACATTGATTTCGTCTTGTATGGCATCCTGCCTGAGGACGCCAAAGAAGCGGCTGCCATTCGAAGAAAAGCCCCTAAATTTTACTACAATGCGATTACACGAACATTGTATCGTCGATCGCATGACGGGATCTTACTCCGGTGCCTCTCACCAAAATAAGCCCAAGAGATATTGAGGGAAGCCCATGACGGTATGTGTGGAGCCCATCAACCTGGCCCAAAACTGGCACATCGACTCCAAAGATTGGGTTACTACTGGCCCAAGATGATTGCCGATGCCGTCACTTATGCCAAGAGATGTCACGCCTGCCAAGTGCATGGCGATTTCATCCATCAAGCACCAGGCTACCTCCACTCTACGGCCTCTACCTGGCCATTTGAAATGTGGGGTATGGACGTGGTTGGCCCTATCAGCCCACCATCATCAAAAGGACATCGGTTTATTTTGGCAATAACCGATTATTTCTCTAAGTGGGCTGAAGCCATCCCTTTGAAGGAGGTCAAGTCGTCGAACGTGATCAAGTTCGTGAAACATCACGTTATTTACCGTTTCGGCGTACCTCGGCGAATTGTCCATGACAATGGACCCCAGTTCATCAGCCAGGCTTTCCAGAGGTTCTGCGCTAAGTTCAGAATCCAGAGTGTGTCCTCAACGGTGTACTATCCCGCCGCTAATGGCCTCGCAGAAGCTTTCAACAAGACCATTGGCAAGCTTCTCAAGAAGTTCGTCTCGAAAAGTCAACGAGACTGGGACGACAAGTTAGGTGAATGCTTATGGGCTTACCGCACGACTGTGCGAACCCCAACTAAAGCTACGCCATTTTCTTTGGTATATGGATGCGAAGCCGTACTCCCACTGGAAATCCAAATTCCATCTCTACGCGTCGCCTTGACAGCGGAGATGACGACCGAGGAGAAGCATCGACAGCGACTCCAAGAACTGGAAGCCTTAGACGATAAGCGTCTGTAGGCCCAACAGCAAATTGAGCTCTACCAGGCTCGAATTACCAGAGCCTTCAACAAGAAAGTTAAAGTGCGAACTTTCAAGAAAGGCGACCTAGTCTTAGCCGTCAGAAGACCCATGTAATGACGCACAAGACAAAAAGAAAATTCCAACCCAAATGGGAAGGACCGTTTGTAGTAGAGTCAGTCTACTCAAATGGATCGTATCGCCTCATAACTTCAAATGGCGATACACTCATGATGCCGATCAATGGCAGGTTCCTGAAGAAATACTATCCTTAGGTGGTATTCTTCCGCTGATCAAGTTAAAAGTACACCTCTGATCAAAACAAGAAGAGCTTCTTCATTAATATCCAACGCCTCCGACGGCTAAGGATAGAAGAAAATGTTGGCTTTTAAGCCCAACATAAGTCTTCGACAACTCATCATGCTGAGGGGAATAGCATGGCTAGCCCAACTCAAACGGTAGTTGGTAAAGGCACTTCAAACCCGTTGACAGCTGAGGATTTGCTAAAAAATCCTAAGGGACACGTTCCCATTTGATCCGACGCCTCCGACGGCTAAGGATAGAGGAAAATGTTGGCTTTTAAGCCCAACATAAGTCTTCGACAACTCATCATGCTGAGGGGAATAGCATGGCTAGCCCAACTCAAACGGTAGTTGGTAAAGGCACCTCAAACCCGTTGACAGCTGAGGGTTTGCTAAAAATCCTAATGTGGACTTGGCTCCACTCTTTCCTCCAAAATCCCCTACCAATTCTCACCCACAGAATGGTAGGTCTACAAAATACAACCATTACTAAGTTAACACTATACCTCTGGTAATGGAAACTTTTCAATATTCCTTGTCGAGTACAAGTTTTGTTTGTCAACTCTACACGGAGTATCAAATTTTCAAATTTGCCAAGTTAACACTACACCTCTGGCACTTCAAATTTTCACTTGTCAATTCTCACCAATAGAATGACAGGGCTTCAAAATTGCTCTTATTATGAGTCAATCTTTGTCAAGTTAATATCACACCTCTGACAAATTACTGTTAAAGTTTAACACCACACCTCTAAACAGTAATCAAGTTTCTGCCAGGTTTAATATTACACCTCTGACAGTCACTTTTCTTCAGACTTTCATATCGAAGCTGAAATGGATAATGCTAAGTTAACATCACACCTCTAGCATCCAAGTCACTGCTAAGTTCAACAATACACCTATGGCTTGACCTTTTCCTCGACTTCCTTATCCAAGCCGAGATGACCAATGCTAAGTTCAATATTACACCTCTAGCATTACCCTCCTTGTCAAGTTAACATTACACTTCTGACAAGACCACTTTAAACCTGTTAAGTTAATATCACACTCTAACGGTAACAAACTTTCCTAGATTCCCCACGAGTCTAGTCCCACTTGTTATTCTCTTCAACAGAATAACAAGTCTACCTAAAAATATTGTTAGGTTAATACTACACCATCAACAGTGTTTCCATCAAATCCCCAGCTGAGCTCAATCAAGTTAATCCCAAATACTTGGTAAAAGTTCACCCTCCCTGGGGGTACCAATTCTACTTGTCGCTTTCTCTTATAGAGTGACAGGTCCATCAAAAATTTCATCTCTGTCAAGTTAATATTACACCTCTGACAGTATCATAAGAGTTCCTGAAATAGGATCTTTCTCCACAAAGTTTGACTTATTAAAATTACCATCATAATTTTGACAAAGTCAAAAAAAAAAAAAACTTTTGCTTCTATGCGTCTAACTGAAGACAAAAAAGTTCAAGACAATGAAAGAGGCAAAAAGAGAAGTGTCACTTTTATTTATTTCCAGGCATATGAAAGTGATACAAAAACGCTCTCTTATACAATAAGATTGAGTGCTACAGTTAAAACGCTCTCTTATACAATAAGATTGAGTGTTACAGTCAAAACGCTCTCTTACAATAAGATGGAGTGTTACAATTAAGGAGTATAAAGAAGTCCCTCTCTCTCTCTCAGAGGTTGCACTCACTCCTTAAAGCCGCGTCTGATTCCAAGTGCGCGATGTTTTGTGGCTACAATAGAAGCTGGTTACACCACGATGCATGATGTAAACATCGAAAGAGCCCTAACTGACTAAGCTAAGAGCAATGGTGTTCTTGAGGTCTGGTGGCAGCAGAAAATCCTGCAAACCTTCATTTATGAACATCTCTTTCCCAGCAGACCATCCAGCAGACATGAGGAGTCCTTGATGTTACTTTTGGGGTGGGAGAGGAAGATGATCCTACCTGCCACCTTATCCACTGTAGCCCCCTCGCCGCCATACTTACCCTGACCATCTCTCGCCAGCAGGCATGACTGGTGCAGTGGATCTGAAGAGACCTTGGCGAGGGTCGAGCCCTCGTCAGGGATATAATATATTCTCTTGTGGACGACGAGGACCATAATATATTCCCTTGTGGACGAACATCGAACAAGTCCGCCGGCTGAAATATTCTTCCAGGGGCCCCAGCGAACCTGAAAAGGACAATCAAGCCTACCTGCAAAGAATAAACAAGAGGGTTAGCAAATCTGGAACTTGGTATACTTTAAAGAAAACTAAGTGACAGACGCGGCTATTATGGAGAACTGCAAACGCGGGAATAAGCCCGCGCGGTGAGCCAAACTACTGCGTCAGCAGAGACAGACGCGAATCAAAACTGCGTCTCATTTTGCGCCCGCGCCTAAAAGCACAAGGCGCGAAAAAAGACTCAAACGCGAAAAATTGCCATCTCGTTGTTGAGTAAATAGGAGTTGCAAGATTCGGGTCTGAGACCCTTCAGCCCAAGTTGGAATTCATCTAAGTCAATAACCTTAAAACGCGAGCTTCATGAGCGAAGCCCGCGCCAAGTGCCAAGGATTTCAGCACTCGCGTCCAGAGAGGAAGTTGGCGGCGCAAATTCCAGAAGGAATGCACCAACTCAGACTTCATGAGAAAACTCAGAACGGAGACATGAAAGCCTGGGTGGACTACAAGTATCACTATGGCAGGTCGGGACGGCATACCCGCAGAGGCCTCCGTCAAGAGTAGAACTCTCTGCCTCAGAACGGAGACATGAAAGGTGTTTTCTCCTGAAGAGACCAAACAGAAGCATAAAAGCCCTGGGTCATCTTCATCCACAGAGCCATCTTCATCCATGAGCACAGGATCTCTTTTAGAGACTTTGAAGGAAGCGAGACTTCTCAGAGCAAACCAAAAGAAAGAACAGTCCAAGATCTAGATTGTTAAAGAGGAAGAGGGTTAGCCCTATTTATAGGCAGCCCCTAATAACTGTCATTAATGGTGCACTAATCGAAACCGTTGCCTTGATGGCCGCACGACTGCCAAAGTCCAATGGGAGACTGACGTGTGGAGCGTCGCTTTGGGAACCGTCGCAGACACTGATCTCCAACCGCCAGCACCGGTTTTGCATTAAAGGGCATTAAACGCCCAAGTCCAATGAAAAATTGACGCGTGGACAACTGCCTTGGAAAACAACGGATGACCCGGTTTCCCAATCGACAATAAAGACTTGACGTTCAAAGATCTCCTAAAATCTTTATGATGGGCTGCATGTAACGCCTCGAAAGTTGCACCAAGACGCAGGCGTAAAGGTCGCGTCCAGGAATCCGCGTCTCCCTTTCAGATTAAATGGCGTCCACCTGCGTTCCAGAAGAATGTCTGCGTCGCGTCCCTTCAGCAAACACTGCTGCGTCCCTCGCGTCTGCTCTGTCTGCGTCTTTCTCAGCAAGACAAATTCGCGTCTCACCCTGTGATTGACGCTGCGTCTCATCAAAAGGACTTAGTGAAATCTAAGTTCTTATGGAATGATGACCGCGTCTCACCCTGTGATTGACGCTACGTCTCATCAAAAGGACTTAGTGAAATCTAAGTTCCTATGGAATGATGACCGCGTCTCACCCTGTGATTGACGCTGCGTCTCATCAAAAGGACTTAGTGAAATCTAAGTTCCTATAGAATGATGACCGCGTCTCACCCTGTGATTGACGCCGCGTCTCATCAAAAAGCAGGGAGTTGAATTCATCCACAGCTAAACAAAGAAGATGGAACAAAAACTTCAAAAACTTTTATTATATCGAAAATAGTAAAAGTGGATACAAACACTCTAATAGAGTGTCCTCTTCTTTACAAAAAAAAGGGGAGAAGGGGAAAAGGCTAAAAGTCTTGATCCGGCAAAGAACGAATACGCTCCCTGAGACGATGCATCTCGTGCTGACGTGCCTTCTCAGCCTCCATCATGGCTTGGACCCGCAGCTCTTCTTCAGATAAAAAGGGTTTTGCAGCCAGCTGTGCTCGCAGAGATTCCAACCTGGAGGAATGAATGGTCTGGCTTTCTTCAGCTCGAGCTTTCGCAGCTTGTTGCTCCTCCAGCCTCTTCTGGATGGTGGCAAGCGTCCTCTCATTATCCGCGATCATGGCTTCCGCTTTAGCGATGGCAGACCGAGCATTGGTAATGGCGAGCTCTGCGTTTTGCCGGATGAACTCGGATTCCATTGAATCGTCAGCCAGTTTCTGACATTCAGCTTGGGAACGCTCGAGATTGCGGACCTCTTCAGCAACTTGTGCTTCCACCTCCTGTCGCTCTCGTTCCTGGGTGGCTAGGAGCCTAGTCAAGATGACCTGGGCTTCTTGAGAAGAGCTAGTATTGTCCAAAGACTTCAGCTCTTTCAAGTCACTTCCCAATCGCTCCACCAACAGCATACACGAATTGGCAAGCGAGGAGCCTCCAGTTAATTCGATGTTCCCGACCATGTTTCCAAGAAACGTCCGGGCAAAGTCAAAAGAGCTACGCCCAGACAGGATAAAATCAATGCACGATCGCATCGCGTCAAGGAACTGCTGCACCGTCTTGCGTGTCAGGAAATCCATTGTATCATCACCCGAGGTACTCCCCGACCCCTTTCTATCATGAGGAAAGGGGTGCAAGCCGGCTCTTTTTGCACGAGAGTCGTGCTGACCGTCGATACGTCAAGAGCGAGACTGGCCACTGGCGCTTCCGGAGGTGTCATCTCTGCAGGAACCTCCACAGCTAATGATGGAGCAGTAAGCGCAACCCCTTCAGAAGCTTCAACCGAGACCTGAGCTGTGTGGCCTTCTGGAAAGGTACCGACCGTCGGACTCTCCATCTGAGCCCCCTCAGTTCTCTCTGCAAGTTATCGCGACATTAGCCACAAATGAGAAAAGAGAAACATTTAAAATATCAGAACTTCCTTACCATCTGGGAGGTCCAGAGATGTCGAATCCTTGGGCGAATCCTGTGGAGTGGAAGTCTCCCTGGCTTCAAGGGTAACTTCCTCACCCTGCAGAGTGGGTTCTTCCCCAGCCTTAGGGGTTGCCTCCTCTTCCGGCAAAATGGAAGGCTCCCCAGTTTCAGTAGTTGCCCTCTCTGGAGTTATCTCGGCAACTGAAACCTCGACTCCTTCGGACTGGGTCAGCTCTTTTGCCGTCTCCTCGATATACGAGGAGATTACAGCGTCAACGTCCCCGGCCAACCCTGCAGCATAAAAGAAGAATGTTAAAACATCTTCTTCAAAATGAAAAGGGAAATTAAGTGAAAAGGCGAAAAGAGTACCTTCAGCGGGAGTAATCGCCAGCTGTGATACCGTTGATGGCTCACCCCCGTATATTTCTTCCTCTGAGATGTGGAAGAACTTACTCGGATCAGGAAGAGCGGGTTCATCGCCGTAGTCGACCTCGTCTTCAAAATCACTTTCCCCTGAGAGTGAGGAAGACGATAGCGCCTCGCGCGAGACTTCTGCAGCCGGAGCCTTACCACCAATTACCCCAGTGGTAGGACTGGGGTCAACTGCCCTAGGACTGGAGATGAAGACATAAGGCGACCCAGGTTGCTGTGCCTCATCTCTCCCTTCATGAGCAAGTAAAAACCCGGGTCGAACTGAAATCCCCGGAATATCGACATCTCCTCCACTCATGATGTCGACCTCTAGCTGCTCATCCTCGTCAGCGGTGGTGGCTCTATCAACAAGCTCCCCTTCCTCCGCAGACCTACGGTCTCTGCTGCTCGACCTAGGGGCACGGACTAAAGGAACATCCTCTTCAGCTATATCTTCTTCCCTCGGTACCTCAACGACAGCAGGGATGTCTTCGGATCGGGAGACTTCGGTTGTCAAGTCTCTCCGAACCTTCTTGGGAGCAGGTTCAGTAGTTGAAGCAGAGCGTTGACGACGCTTGCTTACCACCTGTCGAGTCTTTGTTGCTCGTGGCTCCGCCCTTGCTGCTTGCGGCTCCTCCCTTGTTGGTCGCGGCTCCGCCCTTACTGCTCGTGGCTCCCTTCCCGATCTTCTCCCGACCTCCTTCTGGGCCTTCAGGTACTGGTCGGTGAGTTTCGAGTGTTTACCAGACTCTGACCTTGTCTCGAGATTTGCATTGATGCTCTCAATACATGAAGACCCCGGAGCGAAGTCCGGTGACTGGTTAACCTGAGAATACCAGGTACAGAAGGTGAAGCTGGTGCGGCATTTTGGCCCCTCGATAGGCAAGCGGAAGGTTGCTCCCGTCCCTCCGGCCACACTGTAGTACCAAGCCCGAGCACCTTCGAACAAGTTCCCTTCGAAGGCGAGTCGAGCATTGGGATTCCCGACGTAGAGTTGATCGTAGCCGAACTGTCGAGCGAAACGATTCGGCATGTACGGCTCGATGGTGCATGAAGTCCCTTGCCGGAAAAGCACATATCCGGGCCGAATATTGATCAACCACCAGAAGACTCCCGCGGACAACCTCGTGAAGCCATCTGAGCCCGCGGAATCAGTAAATAGATCCCCGAAAGATGCACCAGAGATCTCGGGGAAGCAGCGATTGAGCTGGTAATTCGCAGAATCGGAAAGCTGCTTCCGGACGTAATATATATAAAGATCACGCCAGCTCGAATCCTCCAACCGCTGTACAAAAGGGACGGAACTCTCCCTCCAACGCACCGCCGTCATCAGAGAAGGGCAGTGCATCACGTACCAAGCCATGAGGTACGTATAAGGCAGCTCGATCCGAGGGTTGGGGCGCTTCACCGTCGGATTCCCTTCTGAGTCAACATACGGCTTGCCGTGGGAGTCGACAGTTTTCGGCGCCTCGCAGAAACTCTTGTTTAGCGCCCGCAACCCGCTCTGAATGCCAGCCACCACGGCCGGGAGAAGGGCTATAGGGTTGCCATGAGCCAGGAGCACCGCCGGGTACACCACGTCAGCAACAATAGCTTCATGTGGCAGCGTGGGCACCACACAACGCTTTAGCCACAGCATCAAGAAGCCTGCCAACAGTGCCCTGTCGGAGATAAGGGTCCGGGCTTGATGGTGGAAGCTTTCAAAAACCAGGTCAGGGTCGAAACCGTCCTCGTTAGAAACCGTGGTGTAGAAGCCTTCAGGAGCCTGGGTGATCCTGTCTTCAATTTCCTCGTCGGAGCTGGAAGCCAGTCGGGTTATCGGGTGGTCTTTCTTGTTGACACCGTTAAACAAGTAGCTGGCCCAAGACAATTGCTTGACTCCCTGCGACCTCCAGGTGGTTAATTGACCGCAAATGTGGAAGTGACACATCACTTCCCAGTAAGTCTCGTACATCCGAGGAAACTCTTTCTTCAAGAGGTGGAGCTCCTCAGTGGTCGGGACATATTCCTCATAGGGAATGTCCCCTGCTGCCAGCCCCAAGACCTCATGTAGCTCGTGCAGTGCAAGGCCCATCTCTCCGACCGGGGTAAAGAATGTCCCCGTCAGAGGATTGTAGCGCTCCAGGATCCCGAAGAAGTTATGAGAGCTTGGCGGGATACCCCACTGTACGGCCCTGATCGCCGGGTACAGTCCCACACGCTTTAGCAGATCCCCAGATCGGTGAGGACAAAACCCACCATCCTGCCCCACCAGTAGTTCTCCGTGGAATGGACCCACCCGGGCGGACGGAACCCGACCGGATAATCACCCTCCGCTTCCATGAACGCGTTGAGGAAGGTAGTGCCAAGTTGTGGTATCTCTCCAACCGGAACCTCAGACTTGCGCGACCCAGGGAATAGGCCGAGAACCGACCTGTCATGGCTATCATGACGGTGTACTTCATGGGAACCTAAATCGCCGAGAGTAATCTCCGGGACATATCGAGAAATGTCCCATTCCATCTTCCGAGGGACGGACATGTGCTGGAAGTAGGACAGCGGGAACATCCTCTCCATGTCCGGAAGAAAGAATCTTCCACCCTTTATCTGACGGAGCCATTTATAAGTTCCGTCATACACACGATAGCCGCCCTCGTTGATACGATCTCCGAAGAAGAAGGTAGGCTTTTCCAGCTTGACATGAGCATCCGTTGTGAATGCTGCATCGGTCATGAGTACCCGAAGAGTTCTCATGTCAACATTAGAGAGCTTCTCCTTGCGAGCCGGCGACTTGTCAGCAGTCACAGGGGCAGTCCTTCGTAGCACAAAGGTCAAGTCCTGGTCAGCGCCACCCACATGTCCCAAGTGGCGCGTCTTGGCGAGTGAGGCAGAAGGATGGGGCACTGCAAAAGAAAAAGACACTTAGTTAGATACTTTATATGCTAAGTGTTCATAACCCAAACGCGGAAGAGATACTGGACGCAGGAATTATCAAATCCGCGTCCAGACCTGCAAAACCGCGTCCAAACGCAGAAGAGATACTGGACGCAGGAATTATCAAATTCGCGTCCAGACCTGCAGGATCCGCGTCTCCACCACATTCCCCTTGATGTCACTTCTGGGGTGCGAAAAGAAGGGAGTTATCCACCTTAACCCTTCCATCACCATAATCGCCAGAAGTTAAGGAGGGTAACTCCCTTCCTTTCACATCCCCAGATGTCTAAGTGCTTGGACTCGGGTGCCAGATTCATCAAAATCTGCAGCTGATGAAACAGAACGCAAGGATCAAATCCGCGTTCTGTAAACCAAGTCCGCGTCTGAACCCTTCATAATTAGAAATATTCTAAGTGAAGAATCTGAAGCGCAAGACCCAATGGCGCGAGGGTCCAAACCCGCGCCACGGTTATCAACTCAAAGACTGCGTCTGAGACCGCGTCTGAGAATCAAACACGAGTTATATCTTGTGTTAAAAATTCTTAGGGTTCTATGGGCTTCCATTAATGGCAAAATCCACGCCTAAAAGGCATTATACCTAGGAGAGCAGCGTCCTGCGCAGAAGAAGCACCCCTCCGGGCCTCGTCGACGGTCGCCCGAGAAGAAGATGCGGTTGGCTTGGTCTTGGGTGCCATTGTTAATCAAGAATCTGATGTAAGGATGAACAGGGAAAAGAAGAACTCTGTTTCTTAAAAACCCTAAAATAAAACGCTCGGAGAAGAAGAGGCATCTCTCCAACTGTGGCTATTTATAGGCACAAGGATTTGCGAAGATACGCGGCGTGTGGCCCGATAAGACGCAAAGATACGCGACGTGTGGCCCGATAGACGCTGCAGCGAGTCACCGCTTGACGCGTGGAACCAAATCATTTTTGAACAGAGAAGATCATGCGCCGTGACTCCGCAGCGAGTCATCATTCGACACGTGGCGCGGTCCAGTTAATGAACCGGGAAGTCCGCGCGCCAAAAGGTGAAATCCCGCCGGTTCCCGAGGCCAGCTGGCGGCGTAATCATAACACGGCACAGATTCGCACCCAAGGGACGCACCTCTTCGATGGACATGCCCCGTCAGCATCACCATAAATGCACCCAGAAAGTCGTGTTGCGCTCAGAAAATCGCGTCTTTATTTGAGTCGCGTCTTTCCTAAGTCCGCGTCCTACCCAGCGGGCCCAACATCGCGTCTGCCTCATAGAAGATCGGGCGCGTTTCCATTGCCAAAGGACGCGTCTTTAAAGCAGTACCATCTTGGCTTTTTTGAAAAGAACCTGCGTTCGGCCTCCTGCTTCTGCAAAATCAGTTCAACAGAACACTGACGCAAGCAGACGACCAACCACTCCTGGCTTAAAGCACACTCATGACAGACTAAAAGCAATCGGGGAGGTTTAGACTGAGCATCTAGACACTCAACATGATCAACTCTGGTGGCTTCAAAGAGTTCAAATAGTACACTCACGAAGACCAATTCCAGATAAAATCAAACCCGGAGCACTAACAGTCCAGTCATGAAAGCAAATATGGCTAAAATCCAAAGTATTTCGAAATCCGTCCCAGTTAACTGCGGAATATCGAAAACTTTGGAGGGGGTTCTGTAGGCTGTCCAAAAGTTACTGGAAGACAAGCCATTGAAAAGCAAAGTTTCAAGCTCTAGACGCGAGGGACTATCACCTGCGTCTCAACGTCAAGGCGCGTTGGCACTATCACCTGCGTCTCAGCATCAAGGCGCGTTGGCCCGACACCCGCGTCTCAGCATCAAGGCGCAATGGCCCCACACCCGCGTCTCAGCATCAAGGCGCGTTGGCCCCACACCCGCGTCTCAGCATCAAGGCGCGTTGGCTTGACACCCGCGTCTCAGCATCAAGGCGCGTTGGCTCGACACCCGCGTCTCAGCATCAAGGCGCGTTGGCTCGACACCCGCGCCTCAGTTGTAACCACCCGGATTACGGGGCCAGTCACCGCGCAGGTAGCGGGAAGTGGCCCCTCATTGTGGAGCACTTTTAGGGGCACGATCACCCCCTAACCTCTATAAATAGCCCCATCGCTATGAAGAAGGGGTCGAATTTTTGGCAATCGGCAACAAGAGGGCGACACAGAGAGAAAAGAAGCAGATCAACTCTTCAGCAAGTTCGCTGCGTACGAGCTAGCTTTCGCCTACCTTCTCTTTGAGAGTTTTGGTAGACAGAGCTGAGTTACTCTTTCTACCGGCCGAAGAGGAGATCCCAGAAGGACGGTCATCTGGTCAACGGAGAACAAGATTCACTCTCCACCGTCACACGAAGAACCCAGCATTAAACAAAGGGGGAATTCAAGATTCAATATTCTCCCTCCCTTGTAACCGGAAGGAACAGTTTTTGTTGTAATCATTTTCATTTGATTCAAGGAAAACTTTTACCGCAAATTCTTGTCCTCTCCTTTCCCGGGTCATACATCTTGTGTTAACACGACGCGAAGCTTATAACCGCGTCTGTGTTCTTCTCGTCCCTAGCTTTAGCGCGAGTCTCAAATCCCGCGTTTGTGACATCTCTGCAACGCGTCTCCCGCGTCTGTGATTCCCGCGTCTGCTATTCTCGCGTCTGCTATTCCGCGTCTCCATTCTCTCTCCTCATTGGTTCATTCTCTCTCCTCTCTCTCATTCTCTTTCTCTCTCTTGATTTTCTCCTCTCTCTATCACTTTCCCTTTAAACGCGTGGACGCGTTCATTTCTTGGATTCCGGAGATCGGAGATTTCACTGTGTTTTCTAAAGATTTAGGCGAGTGTCCTCGCTCTCCTTCTGATCTTTCTGCTTCGTCATATTGACTAATATTATATTATTTTACTTGCACACTTGCATATATCATGCTATCACTTGACGCCCGCTTAACATCACATCTCAGGCATATGTCTCATGATACTTGTTCCTTGTTATGACATGACTTATTGCCTGTCACCTGCCTGATCACTTGTCATTGGCAGGTTGAGACCTGATACCTATTATGATTAACTCTCTACTCATGAATATCACATTACGGGAATATAGAACTGATCACTTGTTATGTACTCCAGTTATGCCTGTTATGAACTCCCGTTATGCTCGTTATGTATTCTTGTTATGACCAGTTATGATCCTGCTCATTCCTGTAATCTGATAATTATGTTTAATAAGCCATAAAAAAGGGATAACTTGCACAGGGAATGGGAGGAAGTGATGGAAGCCGGTATGGTGCCTTGCTTATAGTAATGGAATACCAAAACTGACGATTCGTGTTAGGGGGATTTCAGGCCCCCAGAAGATGCGTGTTAGGGGGATTTAAGGCCCCAATGGCTGTGTCCCGGGTGGACGGGAACTACTATAAGTATGAGCTATCAGTTCTTCATCAGCTTCCAATAACCAATCTCGACTTGCTTATATATGGATGTATGTGTGTTGGGATGTACACCAGGACACATACCTAGATATATGGGTCGGACGAGTAATAATAATATGCCACGATGATAACTTGTTATGTTGCTCTGTAAACTTGATTATACCACTTGTCTCGTTATAATTGCTTTCATCGGGTTTTACATCGGAATTCTGGTTTATGAGCATTACTATGTTATACTTGCTCACATCCTGTTTTACCACCTGTGTTCTATTCTATTAGTCTCCTGCTCTTGTCGTATTATACCATATGTTTGCTTATCTATGCTCGCCACCTGGCTTTCGTATCACCACTCGCCTGAGGAGTTCTGACTCCTCTGGATCCTCATGTCCAGGTCTCGGAGCTTGGACCGAAGGGGATTCTTCCTGTTGAGGACCAAGCTTACTTTTGCGGAGCAGACAGACCAGCCGTAGATCCAGTCCCATCCTTGCTCCCCCTTGTTGGCTCGCGGCCTCTCCAGTTATCTCGTGAGCGCCCTTTTGTACTGTTCATACTTGTACATTCTTGTATTCTCGCATTTACGCCATGTTGGTGATGCAATATTCTTGTAATATTTATCACATCTGGTGATAACTTTGTAATTGTACTCATATGTTGGAATGTATAATGCACCACTTGCTTCCGTACTCTGATTCTTGCCTGTACTGATGCTTAGCGTATATACGTGAGGGTATTTCTGACCTACGTATATACGTTGCAGTGACGTCTCCGTACCCGCCGGGATCGGGGCGTTACAGGGTGGTATCAGAGCCTAGGCTCTTACATCCTCAGTACGTCCAGACGGCAAATTAATGGTAAAGAAATTTGCAACTGGAATACAAGAGTCCTGATTATACAATTCAACTACAAGTGCAGAGTTATCTATCCCTTCCTTCTGATCCATTTCTTGAAATCCTGAGACCTTCAATCTTTTACCTTCCAGTTTCTTTTGGTTACCCACTCCAACCAACTCAAATATGGAAAGACGGGGAACACGTAATGGTGCTGGTACTTCTCAAGATGGACCCAACAGAGACAATGATGGTATGATGAGGATACTTCAAGGGATGATGCGAGTCAACAGCAACAGACAGAGCTTCTACGTCAAGGACTGTAGTTGCACCCCGAGAACAGAGGCCAGGCAACGTGTCGGATTTCAGGAGATTACAGCCGGCGATCTTTTCAGGCACAGAGAAGCCCCTGGATGCAGAACAGTGGCTGATAGACACAACAGATCTTTTGAAGGCGGCCCGAGTCCCTGATGAGAACCAAGTGGAAGTGGCCAAGATACAATTGAAGGATGTGGCCCGAACATGGTGGTTGGCGGAAGAAGCAACACTGGAGAAACCCATCACATGGGACCAGTTCTCAAAAGGTTTCTACGAGAGATTCTTCCCTACAACAGCTCAAAGGGACATGGTGAAAAACACCTAGAGGGGGGTGAATAGGTGTAAATGCTAATCTAGAATCTAAATGCAAACTAAGTGCGCTAAATGCGGAAGCTAATGCAAATGTTGCACAAACTTGATACAATACAACAAGTGTAGCCGAATTCCCCTTGCGAGGCTCTGGACTAACTCCTCTTGATTCCCCTTGAAATGGGTTGAGGTGCTATGTGAAGCTCTTGTTGGATGAGTACAAATTAGGCACACACACACAAGCAATCCAAGCAATATGAATCACACACAATCAAGCCAAGCATATAAGAATGAATTGCAATATAAAAGATGCAAGGCAACACAAGCAATGAATAAGGTATGTATGCAATGAAAGAATGATGCTTGTAAGAAATGAATGATGCTTGCACAAAGTAAAGAGAGTAAGAGTTGAGAGATATTGGATCAAACGTAAAGACCAAGATATGTTTCGAGGTTCGAGCACCTTGCTCTACATCCCTGCCTACACCACCGTGTAGGATTTCCACTATCTCAACTCCCACCGAGGGAACCTCTACCAAAGAGGATTTCTTACAACTCAAGGAGTACCGAACTCCTCTCTCAACAACAACCTCTCACAACCGAGGGTTAGGCCCGTAGACAATACAACAACCAAACCACACACCTCTACCGAAGAGGCTCACAACCAAACTCCACCTCTACCTAAGAGGGAGCAAACCAATACCACTCCGATCACCTCTACCGAAGAGGGATACAACAAATAAAAGGAGGGTTACAACACAAGAGGTTTACAACAACAACCTCAAACTCTCTCTTTTCTCTTTTTCCACAAAAGCAAGATCCTAATAGTTTAGGATAGAAGATATGGCTCAAGTGTGGAAACTAAGTGTTTTTGGAAACAAGCAACAAAGAAAAACTACTTGGGAAATCTCTTGTATATGATAGAAATAAAAGATCAAATCAAAATCCCAAAACTTAGTTTTCTTTGATTTTCCAAAAACCCAAAAACAAATAAGATGAAACCTTTTGACTTAAAAACTTTTAAAAACTCTTTTAAACTCTTCAGAAAACTGAAAATTTTTAGCTCAAAAATTCTTAGCCAAAACAATGGAGAAATGGGGTATATATAGCCCCTAGGAAAAACTAGCCGTTAGGCTGATGTGGCAGTTCTGACAGCCAACGGTCGACCGGCCGGTCGACCGCCAACGGTCAAAAATGTGACCGTTGGGCAATATCGGTCGACCGGTCCGGTCGACCGAAAATTCCCGAGAGCAGAGCTCTTAACTCGGTCGACCGACCCGGTCGACCTATTCTGTGCCTAACAGACGTGCACATCTGTGCACATCGGTCGACCGGACCGGTCGACCGGCCCTTTGGTGCGGTCGACCGGCAC
Organism: Agave tequilana; assembly: GCA_038442645.1. Taxonomy (NCBI): domain Eukaryota; kingdom Viridiplantae; phylum Streptophyta; class Magnoliopsida; order Asparagales; family Asparagaceae; genus Agave; species Agave tequilana. The sequence goes on along the minus strand of JAVJIF010009350.1, from coordinate 48,959 downwards.
GGTCGACCGACCAGCCTGTCAGCACAAAAACCAGGTCAGAAATTTAGGAAAAATATTTTATAAAAATCTTTTATCTCTTTTAAAAATACCATAAAAATTGTTTTATCATTTTATGTTGAAACATAAACATGTGATAAAAATTTCAAGACAATATATCAACATATCAATTCATTTTTGTGTCTTGCAAATTTTATCAAAAACAAAAACTGTATTTTTATCAAACTTGATTTTTCCAAAACATGAATAGGGATATCAAAATAAGTTTGTTTAGCAAGTTAAACCATGTATGTATAACTAGAATACATCTACTATACATATAAAACATGTAAACTTGTTTTGATCTACTATTCATAAAAAACCAAATATCAAATCATAAAACGTGTGTGTTTTGTGCACTTGAGCATATCAACTAAACTAAGCTTTACAAATGGATCTAAAACTCAAACTCTAAACTAGATACCTAAGTCTTCTTGTCGATCTTCTATCTTCAAGTAGACTCGGTCCAAACTCCGTGATTCTCTAAGTGCAAAGGTATGATCTTTAAGCTTTGGCACCGGAATCATCATGAATAGCTTCTAAACTCCTTGTTGAAGCTAATCACCAACTAATATCCTGTTAATGATCTGAAACTTAGAAACACAAGAATATTAGTAAACATAACTACATGAGTGTTGATCATCATCAAAACTAGAGTGGAAGGCCTTTGGGCCAACAATCTCCCCTTTTTGATGATGACAAAAACTCATGGAGTTATATATGCATGGATTAAAGATAAGCTTCAAGGAAGCTCCCCCTTAACTCATGCATAGGGATAAACAATAAATATATGCAATGAATATTAAACATGAAACATGCATATGCATAAACAATAAATGGTTCTAGATATCAAATGGAATATTCAAAACAAAATAAGCTCTAGATACCAATTACAAAGCAAACTCTATAAATCAATTAAACTTAATATTCTTGAGATTCTTGAGATTAAAACATAATATATGCATAAACATAAGCATGCATATAAAACTTCATAAATCTTTCTCCCCCTTTTTGTCAATCATCAGCAAAGGGGTAATCAAAACCATAAATAAAACGAGGGGTAAAAATCTTTCTTCCCCTTTATGTCAAACAAAACAATAAAAGACAATGTTCTCCCCCTTTTTGTCTAAACAAAAAAACAAAATCAATAAGGGGTGACTACAAACATGATATCAATTAAAAATATGTCAATGAAGCATCTTGATACTAATAAACAAGAATCAATATATGTTATATGCTATATACATTCATGAAGAGGAAGACGCTAAGTTAGCTTCCCTACACATATGCATTACATGAAGAAGGGATGACAAGCCCCAATTCACATAACACATATTATGTAATGCATAAGAGGAGATGTGAAGCTCCCCCTACACACGTATATCATATAAAGAAGAGTTGTCAAGCTCCTCAATTTATAATATACTCAACATGAATCTATATGTAAGAGAGATGTTAAGCTCTCCTTGCATATAGGAATACAAATCAAGGCTTTGAATATTTTCTTTAAACAACATTTTGAGATACCAATTGTAATTAAACATAAATCTTGAATTCCTAAAACATGAATCTTGATACTAAATGTATTCAAAATTTGTTATGTTTAACCAATTGAAAAGATTTTACATAGAGACATTGATACCAATAGTAAGAATTGTTCATTTTAAAAACATATAATTTGATGTTGATATCATATGTTTAAAATAACAAATTTTAATCATAAAGAGTGGGAGTACAAATACCAATTGAAATACAAAATCAAATTTTCTCCCCCTTTATGAAATACAAACTAAAGTCATGCATAGTCTTGATAACAATTTAAAAGTAATCAATTAAACAAAATTGAAACTCAAGCACTAGCATAAACACAAACATATATATGTATGAAAGACAGATACCAATAGAAATTGATATACTGGAATTTAAAGCATACATACATACAAAACATATATGAGTATACAAGAGGATCAAAATGATACCAATTGAAAGAGTTCAATGATACCAATTGACATGACAATAAGATCAAGTGTATACATCATATCATCTACCACCCAATCATAATTCAAGTTTTAAAGATATTCAATTTAGGGCATACATGAACATGATCTCCCATCCTACTGCCCTTAGAAGGTAGGGTTTTCAAAAATAGATTTGAAAATTTTGTTTTGTTTGAAAAACTCTACCAAATGAAGAATATCGCAACTAGTTAAATGGAAAACTTGTTAACTAGCACGAAATCCTTCAAGCAAGGAATAAAACAAAAAAAATGAAATTCACATGATAATCATCACTCTAACCAATAAAGCATAACTCATGAGAAACAAAACATGAGCAATAGATATGAGTGTACAAATAATATGTGAAGATCATAATCATGAAAATATTTCATTAAGCTCAATTATCCCTTAAAAACATAATTTCATCAAAAACTATCTAATCTTCAAGGCATATGTATGTCTAATACAAACTAACGTATACATACATATCCAAAACATAAAGAGTCCACAAGATATATGCATTAAGGCACGTGGCTCAAAAAGGATACTCATGTATAGTCAATAGTTTGGATAAGATGGACATATACATGAAGTTAAATATTGACACATAAACATGAAAACATGTAAGGCTAAATTTTCATCAAAGCAATTTTCATTTCAAGGTATATGTATGATTTGTCAACACAAGAAGTATACATACATATCCCTTAAACACACTTTGAGTCCATAATAGATATTTGCATGAAAGGCAAATGACTCAAGGGGTATACATGTATATCTTCAAGTTTGGCAAAATACACATATACATGAAATGAAAACTCATAATCATAAATCGAATCCAAAAATGTGAATACAAGTCTAAAATGTACGAATCATCAAAACTAGGCTATACTAGCACATCTAATGGGTTCAAATAACCATTCAATCCTTATCATATATAGATTTATTTGTAGCCCACTCTATGTACAAGTATATAACTAGTCTTAATGAAAACTAACATCTAAACATATACTCAAAACATGAAACATCAAAAACACGATAAAAGTCATCATGGAAAACTAAAACATGATTATTATGAGAATTCACATGTATTAGATTCATGATGTACATTATAGTTTAAACAAAAGTGAGAACACTAATTATGGGATCATATAAGCATGTGTGTCTCAAATACTATACATGTATGTCAAGGATCTAATAAACATGGAATGAACATACTAATCCAATGACAATAAAAACATGCTATAAACTATGAACATGAAAAGCAAGTAAACAATAAATGGGAGTAAAGGATTGTTACCAAAACCGAAGAAGCAACTCTCCTTATCTCCAAAACATGGTGGTCATCTCCACCAAGTCTTCCCTTGAAAGTGATGCATCCATTTGATTTCCATGAAGTACGGAACGCATCCACTCCAAGGTGTCATCACTCTCACGTCATGTGAGAGCCCACACCTACATCAAAAACAATAGGAGGGGTGGTCTTCGGTACCCATACTCTTTTGGTCCATGGGGGTTAGTCCCTTCTCTAACCAAACAAAGTTCTTTGCTAAATTAGGAGTATGTAATCTATCATAACAAAATTTAGCAAGGTGGCCTTTTCGACCACAATGTGTACAAGTGTACACATGAGCATACATGTGAGGAGTGTGTCCGTGAGGAGCATGTGTATGCCGTGTAGGGTGTGCATGAAAAGATGGAACTTGTTTCTTTCGAACCAAGGATTCCAAGCGTGTATGGTTCTTAGCACATTGGCTCATAGTGGAGCCCAAACAATCTACTCTCTTCTTTAGCATACAAATATCATCATTAATTCTAGAAGAAGAGGTACATGCATTAGGTAGACTAGATGAAGAAGCTACACTAGCATGGCAAACATGTGCATCAATCTTATTTTGTAAAAATTCATTTTTCTTTAAACATGCATTCAACTCTTTAGAAATTGAAGCAATCTTAATTTTCAAAGAATCATTTTCTTTTAAAACAAAATCAACTTTTGAAGACAAGTTTTCATTTTTCTTCAAAAGAACATGGCAATCATTTTATTTTTCAAAAAGTTATTTTCTTTAAGTGCAAGATCAAGTTGAGATTTTAATGAATCCCTCTCATTAGCAATCTCCCCTTTTTCTTGCAAAACAACATCAAGTCTAGCAATCAAATTTTTATTTTCATCATTAATGCCTAGACTCTTCTTTTTCAACAAATTATATTTTTCTATCAATTTTTCACAAACAATGGAAAGTTCTTCATTTAAAGCATGGGGATCAACAATATCATCACATGAAGAACTAGCATCATAATCACTATCTAGGTGGGATTCCGAATGTACCTCAAGGGAGTCATTCCCTTGGACCATGAAGCATTGAGAATCGGATTCTCCACTAGATTCCTCTTCTTGTTGGATTTGGACTTGAAGCTTGGAGGTGTTGGTGGTTGTCAATTTGTTCCACACTACAAAAGCGGAATCAAAGTTAGAAACACATAAAAGATAATCTTTAGATAAAGTGCTTCTAATGGCCTCTAGGGCTTGTGCATTGGCCCCTATATGATTGCAATCACCAAGATAACATCTCTTGGTGGCGGCAAGAAAGACATGCAAACCTAGGTTTTTAGGTACATGGACATCCTATACTTCCAAACATCAATTTTGGAAGGGTCAAAGCTAGGAGGGGTCATGAAGTCCATGGTAAACTATATATGAATGTGCAAATGAGATTAGCAAGCAAATGGATCACTCCTAGGATGTTAAGCCTAAGTATCAGGAGCACTAGCTCTGATACCAATTGAAAAACACCTAGAGGGGGTGAATAGGTGTAAATGCTAATCTAGAATCTAAATGCAAACTAAGTGCGCTAAATGCGGAAGCTAATGCAAATGTTGCACAAACTTGATACAATACAACAAGTGTAGCCGAATTCCCCTTGCGAGGCTCTGGACTAACTCCTCTTGATTCCCCTTGAAATGGGTTGAGGTGCTATGTGAAGCTCTTGTTGGATGAGTACAAATTAGGCACACACACACACACAAGCAATCCAAGCAATATGAATCACACACAATCAAGCCAAGCATATAAGAATGAATTGCAATATAAAAGATGCAAGGCAACACAAGCAATGAATAAGGTATGTATGCAATGAAAGAATGATGCTTGTAAGAAATGAATGATGCTTGCACAAAGTAAAAAGAGTAAGAGTTGAGAGATATTGGATCAAACGCAAAGACCAAGATATGTTTCGAGGTTCGAGCACCTTGCTCTACATCCCTGCCTACACCACCGTGTAGGATTTCCACTATCTCAACTCCCACCGAGGGAACCTCTACCAAAGAGGATTTCTTACAACTCAAGGAGTACCGAACTCCTCTCTCAACAACAACCTCCTCACAACGAGGGGTTAGGCCCGTAGCCAATACAACAACCAAACCACACACCTCTACCGAAGAGGCTCACAACCAAACTCCACCTCTACCTAAGAGGGAGCAAACCAATACCACTCCGATCACCTCTACCGAAGAGGGATACAACAAATAAAAGGAGGGTTACAACACAAGAGGTTTACAACAACAACCTCAAACTCTCTCTTTTCTCTTTTTTCACAAAAGCAAGATCCTAATAGTTTAGGATAGAAGATATGGCTCAAGTGTGGAAACTAAGTGTTTTTGGAAACAAGCAACAAAGAAAAACTACTTGGAAATCTCTTGTATATGATAGAAATAAAAGATCAAATCAAAATCCCAAAACTTAGTTTTCTTTGATTTTCCAAAACCCAAAAACAAATAAGATGAAACCTTTTTGACTTAAAAACTCTTTTAAACTCTTCAGAAAACTGAAAATTTTTAGCTCAAAAATTCTTAGCCAAAACAATGGAGAAATGGGGTATATATAGCCCCTAGGAAAAACTAGCCGTTAGGCTGATGTGGCAGTTCTGACAGCCACCGGTCGACCGGCCCGGTCGACCGCCAACGGTCAAAAATGTGACCGTTGGGCAATATCGGTCGACCGGTCCGGTCGACCGAAAATTCCCGAGAGCAGAGCTCTCAACTCGGTCGACCGACCCGGTCGACCTGTTCTGTGCCTAACAGACGTGCACATCTGTGCACATCGGTCGACCGGACCGGTCGACCGGCCCTTTGGTGCGGTCGACCGGCACGGTCGACCGACCAGCCTGTCAGCACAAAAACCAGGTCAGAAATTTAGGAAAAATATTTATAAAAAATCTTTTATCTCTTTTAAAAATACCATAAAAATTGTTTTATCATTTTATGTTGAAACATAAACATGTGATAAAAATTTCAAGACAATATATCAACATATCAATTCATTTTTGTGTCTTGCAAATTTTATCAAAAACAAAAACTGTATTTTTATCAAACTTGATTTTTCCAAAACATGAATAGGGATATCAAAATAAGTTTGTTTAGCAAGTTAAACCATGTATGTATAACTAGAATACATCTACTATACATATAAAACATGTAAACTTGTTTTGATCTACTATTTATAAAAAATCAAATATCAAATCATAAAACGTGTGTGTTTTGTGCACTTGAGCATATCAACTAAACTAAGCTTTACAAATGGATCTAAAACTCAAACTCTAAACTAGATACCTAAGTCTTCTTGTCGATCTTCTATCTTCAAGTAGACTCGATCCAAACTCCGTGATTCTCTAAGTGCAAAGGTATGATCTTTAAGCTTTGGCACCGGAATCATCATGAATAGCTTCTAAACTCCTTGTTGAAGCTAATCACCAACTAATATCCTGTTAATGATCTGAAACTTAGAAACACAAGAATATTAGTAAACATAACTACATGAGTATTGATCATCATCAAAACTAGAGTGGAAGGCCTTTGGGCCACACATGGAAGAACAATTTATCCGCCTGCAGCAGCGCAACCGGTCAGTGGATGAATATGCTGCTGAATTCTTGAGGCTCAGCAGATTTTCTCCCTACATGGTGGCAGACGAAGAAAAATGGGCCAGCAGATTTTAGCAAGGGCTAAAGATGGACGTCCAGATGTATCTTATTCCTCAACAGCTGAAGACATACTCCCAGGTTCTCTACATTGCCCGTGAAGTAGAACGAGGACTGGGGAAGAAGAGTTAGAACCAAGTGCAGAACAAGGCAGTAAAGAGACCCTTTCAGTTGATGAATGAAGAAGACGCAGCCAGGACAATCAATGGCCCGATAGTCAAGCGACCATTCCAACCTTCTCTCCCTCAGATCATATGCAATTTCTGCCACAAGTCTGGACATTATAGGAAAGTTTGTCGAATGGCCAATGGATTATGCTTAGCATGTGGGACCGGGAGTCATGCAATAAGAGATTGCCCGTTCAGAAGGGTAGGAAATACAGCACCAGTCCGACCAGTACTTCCAGCCCCGCCACTGAGAGGGAACCCAGAACCCGTTGATCGAAGAGCTCCATTTCCGCCCCAGCAATATGATCAGCCACACAGAGGAGTGAGAACTAGAACAGATCATGGTAGAGATCAAGTCTACAACATGGCGGCAGAGGCATCGACGAAGCAGCAGCAGAATGTGAAGACCAGTATCCAGAGCAGGAACCTTGAGGATGTCTTTGTAACCGCTACCCCTGATATTTTGTATTTTGAGTTGGTAATCTTTCGTAAATATTCCACTTTATCATTCTCTCATTATCGATCCTGGTCTCTCCTGTGTTCATCTTCCCCTTATCGAAATTGCGAGGACGCAATTTTTGTAAGGTGGGTGGATTGTAACCCCCCGCTCCCGGAATACGTACTTAGTTGCGTATTCAGATTTCTCGATCGTATTTTTTGATTTACTTCCTGTATTTATTTTGTATTATGAATTTTTTTATATGATTGTTTTGTCTTGGATCCGGATTCGTGGACTCGGATTCAGCCCTAGTCTGAACTAGGGACCCGATCTCAGGTTATTACTGATTTAGTCTTTCTGGTATTCCAATTTGATCGATTTCAGTTTTAAACATCATTTTCTAACATTTTAGATTTTCTATGATTTTTTGAAATTTTCCAGAATTAAATTGAAATTCTTCAAAACCGGGGTCGACCGATACCGCTGACCGATTCCCAGATTTTTAATTTACAAACGGAGTTGAATTTTAAGAAACGGCTTTCCTGTGACTTCTTAAAATCACATTTTCTATCTAAATACTTTTTCTAAGAATTTTCTGAATTTATCGAAATTCCACTGGATTTGGTGTCGGCCAGTCTCACTGGTGGATTCCAGGAATTTTAACTTGTAATCGGAATTGAATTTCTGAAAACCGATTTTACTAAAAATCTTTTATAATATTTATTATTTTTGAGAATTTTTGGGAAGCTTTCCAAGCTACGTTATTTTTGGGACTTTTTCGGAGTTTTCGGTGTTTTCCCAGATACCGGAATGGTACCCAGATATTTTTCACTTTCTCTCTCCTCGCTAGACGCGAGTTTCACCAACCTAGGATTCTGCATTTAATGCAGAGATCCTCTCCATGCTGCGTTTAATGCATTTCAGATCAACTCCAATCAAGTCATTATGACTTTTGTCCTTTCGGTCAAACGCAAAATTCGCATTCCCTGGGCGCGGCTTTAATTCCCGCGTTTGGCCCATTTTGGCCTAAACGCGAAAATGAGGGCTGCGTTTGGAGTGGGAGACGCAACTTTTGTCATGTGCGTTTCCTTTGTTTTGTAAGGTGAGGCAATATTATATTATATTCTCTTCCCTTTATATATAACCATCCCCACCTTTCCTTCTTCCTCTCTCTTTCACTTTTTCTTTTCTTCTCTCTTTTACAGCATGCAGCCAACTGAAGCTATGGCTGCCCCTTAAGAGCTTTGCCTCTTCTTTGGCCAACCACTTTCACAACTTTCACCACCATTCCTCCACCAACTCCACCCCCATTCTCCCCTCCACCTCCTCCTCCATTCCAAGAACAACAACAATCATAACACCACCACCTCACCACCTTCTTCTTCTCTCTTTCCACCAAACAACCCATTCTTACCACCACCTTCTCCACCATTTCCACCACCACCTATACCTCCTTGGCCACCACGAACCACACCAATATCAACTCCTCGGCGAGCTCTTTCATTCTAGCCAACCCGTCGCTCTCCGAAGCACGTTTGCAAAACTCCGTTTCCACCATTTCAACTAGAGTTGCACCATCATTGTTTGGGCTTGGGGGCTTTGTCCACCTGTCTCCGACCACCTCCGGCCTCCGCCGGCAACCACCGGCCATGGCCGGCTACCACCCCATCATCTTCTCAAAGGCCGGCCACCTCCATTGGATTGGGGCCGAGCTCTTCTTCGTCGGTAACATCTCCGATGATTATTCCGGTAATCGTTCACGATTATTCCGGTAATCATTACGGTGACGATTACAACGACAACAACTAACATCACAACATCACCTTCATCATTACCTCCTTTTACATTACTCCACCAAAATCCATCTTCTTCACCAAAGAAACACCACCACCCCGAAATCACCTTTCCCTTCCTCTCTTCCTCTCTGTTGATTGCTGACGCGGATCTTCACCCCGCGTCTAGGACAATTCCTTAGCGCGATCCTCGCGTTCTTGTGTTAACACGACGCGAAGCTTATAACCGCGTCTGTGTTCTTCTCGTCCCTAGCTTTAGCGCGAGTCTCAAATCCCGCGTTTGTGACATCTCTGCAACGCGTCTCCCGCGTCTGTGATTCCCGCGTCTGCTATTCTCGCGTCTGCTATTCCCGCGTCTCCATTCTCTCTCCTCATTGGTTCATTCTCTCTCCTCTCTCTCATTCTCTTTCTCTCTCTTGATTTTGTCCTCTCTCTATCACTTTCCCTTTAAACACGTGGACGCGTTCATTCCTGGATTCCGGAGATCGGGGATTTCACTGTGTTTTCTAAAGATTTAGGCGAGTGTCCTCGCTCTCCTTCTGATCTTTCTGCTTCGTCATATTGACTAATATTATATTATTTTACTTGCACACTTGCATGTATCATGCTATCACTTGACGCCCGCTTAACATCACATCTCAGGCATATGTCTCATGATACTTGTTCCTTGTTATGACATGACTTATTACCTGTCACCTGCCTGATCACTTGTCATTGGCAGGTTGAGACCTGATACCTATTATGATTAACTCTCTACTCATGAATATCACATTACGGGAATGTAGAACTTGATCACTTGTTATGTACTCCAGTTATGCCTGTTATGAACTCCCGTTATGCTCGTTATGTATTCTTGTTATGACCAGTTATGATCCTGCTCATTCCTTTAATCTGATAATTATGTTTAATAAGCCATAAAAAAGGGAAACTTGCACAGGGAATGGGAGGAAGTGATGGAAGCCGGTATGGTGCCTTGCTTATAGTAATGGAATACCAAAACTGACGATTCGTGTTAGGGGGATTTCAGGCCCCCAGAAGATGCGTGTTAGGGGGATTTAAGGCCCCCAATGGCTGTGTCCCGGGCGGACGGGAACTACTATAAGTATGAGCTATCAGTTCTTCATCAGCTTCCAATAACCAATCTCGACTTGCTTATATATGGATGTATGTGTGTTGGGATGTACACCAGGACACATACCTAGATATATGGGTCGGACGAGTAATAATAATATGCCAGGATGATAACTTGTTATTTTGCTCTGTAAACTTGGTTATACCACTTGTCTCGTTATAATTGCTTTCATCGGGTTTTACATCGGAATTCTGGTTTATGAGCATTACTATGTTATACTTGCTTACATCCTGTTTTACTACCTGTGTTCTATTCTATTAGTCTCCTGCTCTTGTCGTATTATACCATATGTTTGCTTATCTATGCTCGCCACCTGGCTTTCGTATCACCACTCGCCTGAGGAGTTCTGACTCCTCTGGATCCTCATGTCCAGGTCTCGGAGCTTGGACCGAAGGGGATTCTTCCTGTTGAGGACCAAGCTTACTTTTGCGGAGCAGACAGACCAGCCGTTGATCCAGTCCCATCCTTGCCCCTTGTTGGCTCGCGGCCTCTCCAGTTATCTTGTGAGCGCCCTTTTGTACTGTTCATACTTGTACATTCTTGTATTCTCGCATTTGCGCCATGTTGGTGATGCAATATTCTTGTAATATTTATCACATCTGGTGATAACTTTGTAATTGTACTCATATGTTGGAATGTATAATGCACCACTTGCTTCCGTACTCTGATTCTTGCCTGTACTGATGCTTAGCGTATATAGTGAGGGTATTTCTGACCTACGTATATACGTTGCAGTGACGTCTCCGTACCCGCCGGGATCGGGGCGTTACAGTTTCTGCTTAACAGGAATCAATCTGACAACTATTCAAGATCACTGAAATATCAACAACCTAATTGGCCAGGTCAGCAAATATCAGGTGGGAGGTTTTCCGTTCAATAGAACGTTCCTTAATTTAAGAACCACCTTTCACTTTCCTTCCTTGGTTAAACACCAATTAGACTGAATCTAAATCAGTCTCGATATACTGAATATCAGTATATCCCCTGTATAAAGAAATTAATTCACTTATATACTGAATATCAGTATATCCCTTGTATAAAGAAATTAATTCACTTATACAGTACTTGGAGTGAGGTACGCTTAGAGCAAATCTCCTTAAGACAATTACGTCCCCCGCACTGTGTTAACGGGTTACTGGACGCTGGTCTCCCAAGATACAACACTTCCCACTTCCCGTTGGAACTTCCCAGTTCAGAACGCAGTAACTCACTTCCAGTTCAGAACTCAGAGAGAGAAGAGATTTTCGTTTTTGTTGTATTTAGAATGAGAAAACTGGAGCGCTATTTATAGCGCTCCAGGAGGGGCCAACGGGTCCGAACCCGATGAAAGTTGCAACGGTTCGGTCTGAACCGTTGCAATGGTTCGACCAATAGTCGCAACTGGAGCGGTTCGAATCCGGATAGCAGGGCGGGTCCGTTGGCGGGCCGGTTCGGATCTGGATAGCGGAGCGGGTATGCTTCGCGTAACCCATACCCGTGAGACCTGATTCAGAAAGAACCAGGCCGGGTAGGGGACCCGGACCTGGACCCGGTCCCGAGCCCGGCGCCGGCCGCCGCCGCCAGCGGCGGCGCGCGCATGAGCGGGCATGGTTCCCTCCCAATCGCGCGTGAAAACTCCAAGTACCCAAAGAGCATGCCCTTTGTTCTCAATTTTCTCTATTTAAACACTACGAACTTCCATCCCATGGCCAATGTGGAACTAAATGCTTTTAGCTACTTTTAGTCCCATTTTTGGCTTTGAATTAGGCAATCTTTAGACTTGAATATCCCATTCATTCGAAGTCGGAATTGAACATGTGAATATACCACGTTCATCCCCTATGGAAGGAGAACACACTCCAACCATCATCCAATTGATTCGATCAACGGATCTCGCCGTAATTCAATTCAAAGATTCACATATATATTCTTCATATTCCAACATGTTGCACTTGTATCCTTAAAGTGCATAAACTTCGATAATTTTTTTATTATCAATTTTAGCTTAGAAGTACCTAAGAATGAAATCAACTGTACATGATGCTCTCATCAGTCAAGCTTGCAGCATGACCGTCGGCCTGCATATCCTCGAGTAATTTGATAATTTTATTCAAATTTGTCCTTGATCCTTCTTTACATGACTACATAGTAATACATTGCAAATTTAAAATTTGCATAGACCCCTTCACAACATTTTTTTCTGCATTTAAATCTTATAAAAAGTTAAAGCTGCAAATACAACTGACGTATTGCTTTTTTGTATTTATAGTTAGAAGATAATATTTGATAAAAAAAACATATAATAGAAAAAAACATACAGGTCTACATAGTAATACATTGCAAATTTAAAAATTGCATAGACACTTTCACAATATTTTTTCTGCATTTAAATCTTATAAAAAGTTAAAGCTGCAAATACAACTTACGTATTGCTTTTTTGTATTTATATTTAGAAGATAATATTTGAAAAAAAACATATAATAAAAAAAATACAGGTGCACGTATCATTTTTTTTATTAGAATTTACAGAATTACATATCCCATATTATATTCATCCTTAACATACCATTTATCGATGTATTTACATTATCTTTTGATAAAATAGTGAAGCCATTTTTTCACCTACCACCTCCTCAATGAAATCCTTTTTACCATGTTGCTTTAATTTGGTTTTTACTTAGATAATTATCAAGAGACTTAGCTTTTCATCTATAAAACTAGGGCTTTTTTCATATTGAGACTTGAAATCTTTGCAATTCCATTTCACCCCTGAAATCTATGTATTTGCATTTTGATCCCCGAAATCTTTTAAGTTTGAACAAAAAAGCCGCCTGTCATTAGTCATTTTATTTATCTTAGAATATGCTGAGAATTTACCTTGCATTAGGGTAGAATCTATTTAAAGGAAGCAATTTGCTCAAATTGTACTTCTCTTCATCTTCTTCAACCTCTTCTTCTTCATTTTCTCACCAAATCTTACAAAAAGTTCTTCGTAAAATCTCAATAACCATCATGAAACCCACAAGTTTACTTCTCCAATCATGGTAAATGATGAAAATTCATTACTTAATATCAAATTCATGGAAAAGATAAACTTTAGTCTTGATACTAGTACAAATATTGGAATAAACGATTGTGGTTACACCATTTTTGTCCACAAATGACATTATAGATCTGTAGCAACGGTTCTATAAAGAAACGACGCGCAATTTTAGAACTTTCGCGTCGGTTCTACGGATAATCGACATAAAAGGTTGACTCGGTGGCATTTTTGAAAATAAAGAACCGACGCGGTGGCTTTTCGCACTGGTTCTCTATAAAGAAATGGTGGCATTTATGTAAATAAAGAGAAAAGATAAAACTTGGTGGCATTTTTGTAAATAAAGGGAAAGGATAAGAACTGATGCATGTTGACTATATCTGGCCACGTCATTGATCCGAGGCATCATCCCCTCATTCTTCTCCTCCTCCTCCTTCATCAATCCAAAGCTCCTCTAAAATTCAAAGCTTTATCACCCTCCATGCAGACCCCAAATCAACTCCTTTCTCATCATTCTCTCCAGCATCCAAAGCTCCTCTAAAATCCACACAAAAAGAGAAAGAAAAAGAAGCAAGTTTCAAATGGATTGAGAAGAGCGAGGAGAGCAATATGAAGAGAACAAGAAGGAGGAGAGGTTGGATTCTTGCTTGAAACTAGAGGAGAGGTCGGACCCGTTCAACACCCCAGCTTTCCTCGTCGTCGGCCACCAGACCGACAACAAGAGCGCGCTGATGGAGGCTCCACAGCCTCTACATAACTACAAACCCTCATGTCACCCCCCTCTGCCGTCCCCTCTCTGATTTTGGCCCCGGAGACGCTCGTCAGATGAGCCTCACTAAAATTTAGGTAGAATTTTGCTTTGAAGTTGCAGTTAGGGTTCTTGATCCTTGAAATTTGATGTTTTTTTTTGTTTGTGTAAGGGTTTTATTGAAGCTGAGAACATGATCCTGAAGAATGAGCAAATTCTTGAAGAAGGAGATTATTATAAGGAGGGGACGGTGAGGGAGAAAGAAATTATTATAAGGTTGGAATCGAACTTTGCAGGTAATTCTGGGAGGGGATGGCGACGGCCTCGACCACGAGAAAAATTTATTTTAAAAATAAACTCAGACTTTTAGCGTTTGTTATTTTATATAACTGACACTAAAAGTAACTTTTCGTGTCAGTTTAAACCGGACATGAAACGTATTGATTTTTGCGACCCCAGGGTAGCTTCAGTTTTTACGACCAACGCTGTTTCCTTTTCGCGTCGGATTAAATCTGACTCGAATTCCCCTTTCTTTAGTAGTGCGAATTTCCTCTTAGCTTGAGACCCATTAGCATAATTCACAAATCTTATACATCCACATCCTTTCCAACCTCAAAATTAAAATGAATTCATCAATCCTTGCGGTAGTTTGATAGAGGTGTTGGCCCAGAGGCCTTCCACTCTAGTTTTGATGATGATTAACTCATGTAGTTATGTTTACTAATAATCTTGTGAATTTAGTTTCAGATCATTAATCAAGATATTAGTTGGTGATTAGCTTCAACAAAGGAGTTTTTGAAGCCTTTCACATGGTGATTCCAGAGCCCGAGCATCAAGATCATATATAGCACTCGTTGGAGTCAAGCTCGGTGGATCACGGTGTTTTGGATCGAGTCGACTTGAAGATGGAAGATCGTCAAGAAGACTTAGGTATCCATAGTTTAGTGTGTTTAGATTCATTTGTAAAGTTTAGATAGTTGATATGCTCAAGTGCACAATACACATACACGTTTTATGTTTGGATATTGGTTTTTCGGTTTTTAGTTTAACCGATATTGGTTTTCATGAATAGTAGATAAAAACAAGTTTAATTGGTTTATGTATATTAGATTCATTCTATACATGCATGCTTAACTTCCTAGACAAACTTATTTTGACTTTCCTATTCATGTATTGAAAAATCTAAGTTGGAAAAATACAGGTTTTGGTTTTTGATAAAATTTCCATAACACAAAAATGGTTCAATATATTTAAAATTTGTGTTGAAATTTTTAACACAAGTTTGTTTATCAATGTAAAATGAGAAACCTATTTTTGTGGATTTTTAGAAGATTTATGGGATTTTTAAGAATATTTTTAAACTCAGTTTCTGACTCAGAACAATGCCTGACAGGCCCTGTCGGTCGACCGCACGGTCGACCGAACCTGGGGCCGGTCGATCGACGTGCACAGCCTGTGCACGTCTGGGCAGACACTTGGGCCGGTCGACCGGCCGGTTGACTGGACCAGAGAGCTCTGCTCTCTGTTTTTGGCGGTCGACCGGGCGGTCGACCGGCTTCCTCCAACGGTCAAAAAATCGACCGTTGGCGGTCGATCGGGCGGTCGACCGCCAGCTGTTCTGGCTGAAAAATTTCAGCCAACGGCTATATTTGTTTGGGGCCTATATAACCCCATTTCTTGGGGATTTTCAACTAAGATTTTTGAGCCAAAATTGTCAGAGTTTCTCCATTGTTTTAAACAAGTTTTCAAAAGAGTTTTAGTGCCAAAAAGATCTATCTTTATATTGTTTTAGGTTTTGGAAAAATCAAAGGAAATAGAATTTTGGGAGATTTGTGTTTGTTCTTCATTTTCCATTATCTTCAAGAGTTTTCCCAAGATTATTTCTTTGAGCTTTTATTTTCCAAACACCTTGTTTTTCCACTTGAGCTATCATTCTATCATATTCTATTAGGATCTTGTTTTGTGGAAAGAGGAAAGTGGTTTGTGGTTGAAATATACCACTCGTTGTAAAACCCTTGATTTGTTGGTTGCTCCCTCTTTGGTAGAGGTTGAGATTGGTGGTTTGCTCCCTCTGGTGAGAGGTGGAGTTTGGTTTGTATCCCTCTTCGGTAGAGGTGGATTGTGATTGTATTGCCTCGGTGGAGGTAGTGTTGGTTGAGAAAGGAGTTCGGTACTCCCGGTTGTACAAATCCTCCTCGGTGGAGGTTCCCTCGGTGGGAGTCCTTGGTGGACAGTTAGTGGATTGGAAATCCTTCTCGGTAAAGGCGGGGACGTAGAGCTAGGGGCTCGAACCTCGGAACATATCATTGTGTTTGCGTTTGATCCATTATCTCTCTAACTCTCTCTCTTTACATTTGTGCATTGCATCATTCATATTGCCATATCTTATTTGCTTGCATTTGTACCTTGCATATATTCATATTGCCTATTCATATTATATGCTTGGTTTGTTTGTGTGCGCCTCACTTATACTTAACCACGAGAGCTTCATATAGCACCTCAACCCTTATCTAGGGGAATCAAGAGGAGTTAGTCCAGAACCCTTCACGGGGAATTCGGCTACACTCGTTGGTTGTACTAAGTGTAGTTGCAATTAGTTTTTAATTTTCGTATTTAGTTTCTAGATTAGCCTTATCACCTATTCACCCCCCCCTCTAGGTGTTTTCAATTGGTATCAGAGCCTCCGCTCCTGATATTTGGTTTAACCACTTAGGAGTGAGATCTTAGTTTGCTAATCTATTATTTGCATTTGCACGTATATTTGTTTGCACACACTCATGGATTGCTTGTCACCTCCCATGTTCAATGTCTCCAACATTGACATATGGAAACTTAGAATGTCTATGTATCTAAAAACCCTAGGCTTGCATGTTTTCCATGCCGCTACCAAGAAATGCTATCTTGGTAACCGCAATCATATAGGGGCCAATACTCTATCCCTTGAGGCTATTAGAAGCACACTTAATAAAGATTATCTTATGCTTGTTTCTAATCTTGATTTCGCTTTTGTAGTGTGGAACAAGTTGACAACCACCTCCACCTCCAAGCTTCAATTGCCAATCCAACCGGAGGAATCTAGTGGAGAATCCGACTCACATTGCTTCATGATCCAAGGGAATGACTCCCTTGAGGTACATTCGGAATCTCAATTAGATTGTAATGATGCTAGTTCTTCATGTGATGATTACGTGGATCCAAATGCTTTGAATGAAGAACTTTCAATTGTTTGTGAAAAACTATTAGAAAAATATAATCTTTTAAAAAAGAAAAGTCTAGGACTTAACAATGAAAATAAAAATTTGATTTCTAGACTTGACTTGGTTTTGCAAGAAAAGGTGAAGATTTCAAATGAGAGGGATTCATTGAAATCTTAACTAGATCTTGCACTAAAAGAAAATGAATTGTTGAAAAATAAAAATGATTGCAATGTTATTTTGAAGAAAAATGAAAAACTATCCTCAAAAGTTGATTTTGTTGTAAAAGAAAATGAATCTTTGAAAACAAAAATTATTTCTATTTCAAAAGATTTAGATGTGTGTTTAAAGAAAAATATTTCTTTACAAAATAAAATTGTTTATCATGTTTACCATGCTAGGGTAGTATCACACACTTCACCCATTGCATGCCACACTTCTTCTTTAATTGAAAATGATATATCTATGCTTAAGAAGAGTGCTGTTTGTTTGGGCTCCACCTTGAGCCAATGTGCCAAGAGCCATACACGTTTGGAATCTCTGTTTCGAAAGAAACAAGTTCCATCTATGCATGTTCACCCTTCACGGCATACACATGCTCCACACGGACACACCCATCACATGTATGCTCATGTGTACACTTGTACACATTGTGGACGTAAGGGCCACCTTGCTAAATTTTGCTTTGATCGTTTATATGATTGTAATTTAGCAAATAAATTTGTTGGGTTAGGAAAGGTGCTAACCCCATGGACCCAAAAGAGTATGGGTACCAAAGATCACCCCTATTATATTTGATGTAGGCGTGGGCTCTCACATGACGTGAGAGTAGCGGTACCTTGGAGTGGATGCGTTCCGAGCTTCATGTGGACATTTTGGATGCATCACTTTCAAGGAAAGTTTGGTGGGAGGACCACCTTGTTTTGGAGACATGGAGAGTTGCCTCATAGGTTTTGATAACGGTCTCTTACTCCTTATTTATTTATGCATGTTTTTCATGTTCATTATTTATAGCATGTTTTGGATGTTTATAGATTATTATGAAAATGCCTTGATTATTAGATCCTTGACATGCATGTATAGCATTTGAGACACCCATGTTTAATATGGACCATTATTTTGTGTTCTCGTATATGTTTAGCTATCATGTTTATCATAGTTCTAATAACATGTGGATTTACATAATAATCATGTTTATATTTATCATGTTGATTTATGTCTTATTTTATGCTTCATGATTTGATTACTTGTTTAAATGTTAGTTTTCATTAAGACTAGGTATATGTTGGCCCAAAAGGTTACACTCTCCATTTGTTTAGAGTTTTGATAATAACAAAACACTTAAGAGCTATATTAGTACTAATAAGTTTGTTCAAAATGAGTTTCAGGTTAGTAATATTTTGAAGGCCATTGTTTAGCTTTTGCAAGACTTTCTAGGTTCATGGAGCAAATAAGGCAAATGGCACAAGAAGGAATGTTCATAGAAGAAAAGGATCTAGCATGACATTGCATGGCTCAAGACTTCAGTTTGGCTCAAGAGACTTCATTAGTTTTGTTTTTAGTTTTATAATTTTGTTAAAGAATAGTGGATAGGTTGAAGCTCAAATACACATACATAAATTCAATACGTTTGGTTTTTGATTGAATCGTTTTGGATTTCAAGTACATATATCGGGTTTTGGATTTGAACCAGTTTTAGTTCTGCTGATTTGCTTGACACCTTTTTACTTTTCTTATCATAACTTTTTATTCTTATATTCAAATAATATGATTCAACTTGCATTTCAAAGATAACTTTCAGATCTAAATTTCTTATTCAATAATCATTTTCAGATTCAAATTTTAAAGATGTCAAATATTTGGTTGAACTCTGTTCTTGTTCTGAAAACAGGTTACAGTTTCTGTTTTGACACCTGTCAGTGTTTTATTGATAACTTTCTCATCCAAACTGATATTGAGTTGATTTCAGTTGAATTAAAAAGAAGACTTAAATATTTACAAATTATTCCTATATATATTATTCTGAATTTGAACGTTTGCAGCCTGAAAAATGTGCTCAAAATTAACCAATCTGCCAGATTGGTAGTAATGGCTAATTTTCTGGAGGCTAATTTTTAACATGTTTTCAAAATGTGTTTAAGTTTAAATAAACGTGGTTAGCTGTATTAGAGGGTCAATTTCTTCCTCTTATATTCAGGTAAAACTTTTTTATGTTTACTCTTCCTCAATCCTATATAAATGGGTTATTAGAGTAGAGGTTTTTACAACAAGCATTGGCAAAATATTCAAAGTTTTCAAAGGCTTTCAAAAGAGTTTGGTCTTTGGTTTTTGTGCTGAAGAATCTCTCATCGCTGAAGTTTTGTTTTCTAAACTCTCTGAATTTCATTTTTTTTCACTTACAATATTTGAGCTTCAATTCTAACCATTGTTCTACAGGGTTCTTGTAAGGGAAAGAAGCTTTTGCAAAAGAGAGTTTGTGGTCTTTTGATCACCAAGAAGTACTTGTGTTCGAGATTGTGGAGTTGGGTACTCCGGTGTGATTGTAACTTTTTGTGAAGTTATAGTGGTTAGAAATCCTTCTGGTGAAGGCGGGGATGTAGAGCTGGGTGCTCGAACCTCAGAAAAATTCTCGGTGTTTGCGTTTGGTTTACTTGCTCTTATCTCTTGCATTATATTCTTTGCTTAAATTACTTGCTTGTATGTAATTGCAATTAATTTTTAAATTCCGCATTAAGTTCACTAGATTAGCATTATCACCTATTCACCCCCCCTCTAGGTGATTTCAATTGGTATCAGAGCCTACGCTCCTGATATTAGGTTTAACCGCCTAGGAGTGAGATCTTAGTTTGCTAGTCTACATTTGTATTTTCATTTGCACACATTTAGTTTGCACTCATGGATAGCCCTCCTATGTTTGACTTTTCTAGACATGATATTTGGAAGGCCAAGATGAGTTGTCATTTAAAAAGCCTAGGACATCTAGTTTATCAAGCCACTACCAAAAATCCTTCCCCAATGATAGCAAGCATAGAAAGGCCAATGCATTAGCCCTTAAGACACTTAGAGCATCTCTTAATAAAGATCTATTACATGTATTTGCTCACTATGATTCAGCTTTTGCAGTTTGGAGCATCTTGGCTTCTCCCGAGCTACCAAGGATCATCAATAAGTTGAGGAGATCTAGGAGAGACAAGTCCGACGAGCATTGCCTCATGGTCCAAGGGAATGACTCCCTTGAGGTACAATCGGAATCTCAACTAGATGATAGCTCTAGTTCCTATTGTTATGGGTGTTTAGAAGTTCAAACTTTAAATATGGAACTTGCTACAAAGCTTGAAATTTTTTTAGAAAAACATGATCTTTTGAAAAAAAAAATTTGAACTAAAAGAAGAAATGAAGGATTTGTGTTCAAATTTTGAATTGATTTTGCAAGAGAAGGAAGAGATTGCTAGTGAATTGACTCACTTAAATCTCAACTTGACCTTGTCCTAAAGGAAAATGAATTTTTGAAAAACAAAAATGATTGTGATGATGTTGTGAAAAATAATGAGATTTTATCTTCAAATTGGATTTTATTTTAAAAGATAACCATTCTTTGAAAAATAAAATTGATTTCATTACTAAAGAATTAGATCTTGTTTTAAATAAAAATAAATCTTTGAAAAGGATATAGATAATCATGTTTGCCATGCTAGTGTAGCTTCTTCATCTAGCACATCTATTGCATGCTCCACTTTATCTTCAACTATTGAAAATGATATAAATGTTTTGAAGAAAAGTGTTGATTGTTTGGGCTCCACTTTGAGCCATTGTGCAATGAACCACACACGCTTGGAATCCTTGGTTCGAAAGAAACAAGTTCCATCTTTGCATGCACACCCTCCACGGCATACACATACTTCCCACGGTCACCACCATCACATGTATGCTCATGTGTACACATGTACACATTGTGGACGTAAGGGCCACCTTGCTAGATTTTGTTATAATCGTATATATTATGAAAATTTAGCAAATAATGTTGTTTGGGTTAGGAAAGATTCTAACCCCTATGGACCCAAAAGAAAATGGGTACCAAAGACCACCCCTATGGTTTTTGATGTAGGTGTGGGCTCTCGCATCACGTGAGAGTGGCGATACCTTGAAGTGGATGCGTTCCGTGCCTAAAGAAAAATAATTTGAATGCATCACTTTCAAGGGGAGTTTGGTGGAGAGGACCACCATTGGTTTGGAGAACTAGAGAGGTGCCTTCATCAGTTTTGGTATCAATCTCTAACTCCCGTTTATATTTGCATGTTTTTTTTTCATGTCATTGATTTATAACATGTCATGTTTTATTGTTCATTATGCCTATGCCATGTTTATTAGAATAGTGATATACTTGTTAGTTATTTGAGACACTCTTGTTTAAAATGGACTTATATCATTGTGTTTTCCCTTTGTTTTTATAACTAATATGTATGTCCTAGATCTAATGTACATGCATATACATAATGATCATATGGATGTTTATGATTTTTGTTTTGATACTTCATGTTTTGATTAGTATGTTAAATGCCATGATTATTAGACCATTGACATGCATGTATAGCTTTTGAGTTCACCCATGTTTATATTGACACATATGTTGTGTTCTCACCCTTGTTTAGCTATCGTGTCTTTCATAGTTCTAATAGCATATGGATTTACATAATGATTGTTTTATGTTTGTAATGATGATTTATGTCCCATTTTATGCTACATGATTTGATTAATTGTTTAGATGTTAGTTTTCATTAAAACTAGGATATATACTTGTACATATTATGGGCCACAAATAGATCATT
Source organism: Agave tequilana (assembly GCA_038442645.1). Lineage (NCBI taxonomy): Eukaryota > Viridiplantae > Streptophyta > Magnoliopsida > Asparagales > Asparagaceae > Agave > Agave tequilana. Next base: position 26,632 of record JAVJIF010009350.1, on the reverse strand, counting down.
ATATGTTTGTGCTTGAACGCTCTTTTGTACCCATTAGATGTGCTAGTATAGTCTAGTTTTGATGATTCATGCATTCTAACTTGTATTCCCTATTTTGGATATGTTTTATGATCTTGTGTTTTAACTTCATGTATATGTCTATTTTGTCAAACTTTAAGATATACATGTATACCCTTTGAGTCATTTGCTTTTCATGCAAATCGTTATTATGGACTTAAATTGTGTTTAGGGATATGTATGTATACTTCTTGTTTTGTCAAAACATACATATGCCTTGAAGTATGAACTAGGTTTAATGAAAATTTAGTTTTGATGAGTCTCATATTTTCATATTTAAAGGAATACCTTAATTGAGCTTTAGTGCATGTTTTCATGATAGTGTGTTTCACATTACACTTGTACACTCTCCTTATTTGATGGTTTCTCATGATTTTGTTTTCATGAGTAAGATATGTGCTATATAGATTTTGAGTGTTTTTAGTGCCATGTGATTTACATGTGTTTCATGAAAAACAAGTTTGTTTTATTCCTTACTTGAAGGATTTCGTACTATTTACAAGTTTTTCCATTTAACTAGTTGCTATATTCTTCGTTTTGGTAGAGTTTTTCAAACATACTTTATGTTCAAGCCTATTTTCTAAAACCCTACCATCTAAGGGCGGTTGGTTGGGCGACCATGTCTTGTATGTTATTATTGAAAATCATTTTAAAACATGTGCATGAAATGGGTGGTAGGTTATATGAGGTATACACTTGATCTTATTATTGTTTCAATTGGTATCATTGGATCGTTTCAATGGTATCAATATTGACATTCTTTTTGTATACTCATATATGTTTAATTTGTACTCAATAATATCACAAATTTTAGTTTTGCCAAACTTGATTTTTAATGAATATCATATTTAAATTGATTAGTTTTCAATTGGTATCCTAATACAAGCTTATGCATCATTTTAATTGGTATTTCATAAAGGGGGAGAAAATTCGTATTTTATCTCTCAATTGATATTTGGTTTACCTTTGTTTTCCACTCCCATACTTTATGATGAAAAATGATTTAAAGGAAAATTAATATGGATTTTAATTTGGTATCATATGAAAAATACGTACAATTGGTATCAAGATGCTTATTTGTTTACTTTCTATTGGTATCAAGATGCATGATTTTTAATTGTTTATTTACAAAAAGGGGGTGAAGTATTTTGTTGTTTTTATACTTCGCTTATTGTTTTTGTTTTATTAGTAACAAGAATTTTTATATATTGATTATCTTTCAATTGATATCATGATTCACTTATTTTGATATTTTTTTTGGAAGAATATGTTTTATTGCTTACTTGGACCCCTTTGTTGATGATTGACAAAAAGGGGGAGAAGCATTTAAGTTTATATGCATATTTATACAAGAACATAGTTTTGTTAGTTTGATTTTTTATTGGTATCAAGAGCATTATTTCAGAACATGTTCATGTAAAGATTTATTTTAGTATTAAAAGCTTGTTTTATGCATATCTATGCATTGTCATTATTTATTGGTTGTTTCCTAACCTTTTTGATGTATGACAAAAAGGGGAGAAGTATTGGTGATTTCATGTTTTGGTTTCATATTTTGTACATGTTCATATTTTGTACATGTTTATCTCATATATGTAGTATATGTAGGTTTCATGTTTTATACATATTCATATATGTATATGCTTTCATGTTTTATACTTGATAAAATAGAGTATCATTTGAGGGGAGTTTTTATATCCCTTTTATATCTTGATAATATAGCCTATTTGTTTTGTCATCATCAAAAGGGGGAGATTGTTGGCCCAAAAGGTTACACTCTCCATTTGTTTAGAGTTTTGATGATAACAAAACACTTAAGAGCTATATTAGTACTAATAAGTTTGTTCAAGATGAGTTTCAGGTTAGTAATATTTTGAAGGCCATTGTTTAGCTTTTGCAAGACTTTCTAGGTTCATGGAGCAAATAAGGCAAATGGCACAAGAAGGAATGTTCATAGAAGAAAAGGATCTAGCATGATATTGCATGGCTCAAGACTTCAGTTTGGCTCAAGAGACTTCATTAGTTTTGTTTTTAGTTTTATAGTTTTGTTAAAGAATAGTGGATAGGTTGAAGCTCAAATACACACACATAAATTCAATACGTTTGGTTTTTGATTGAATCGGTTTTGGATTTCAAGTACATATATCGGGTTTTGGATTTGAACCAGTTTTAGTTCTACTGATTTGCTTGACACCTTTTTACTTTTCTTATCATAACTTTTTTATTATTATATTCAAATAATATGATTCAACTTGCATTTCAAAGATAACTTTTAGATCTAAATTTCTTATTCAAAAATCATTTTCAGATTCAAATTTTAAAGATGTCAAATATTTGGTTGAACTACGTTCTTGTTCTGAAAACAGCTTACAGTTTCTGTTTTGACACCTGTCAGTGTTTTATTGATAACTTTCTCATTTAAACTGATATTGAGTTGATTTCTTACAAATTATTCCTATATATCTTATTCTGAATTCGAACGTTTGCAGCCTGAAAAATGTGCTCAAAATTGACCAATCTGCCAGATTGGCAGTAATGGCTAATTTTCTGGAGGCTGATTTTTAACATGTTTTCAAAATGTGTTTAAGTTTAAATAAAACGTGTTAGCTGTATTAGAGGGTCAATTTCTTCCTCTTATATTCAGGTAAAACTTTTCTATGTTTACTCTTCCTCAATCCTATATAAAGGGGTCATTAGGGTAGAGGTTTTTACAACAAGCATTGGCAAAAATATTCAAAGTTTTCAAAGGCTTTCAAAAGAGTTTGGTCTTTGGTTTTTGTGCTGAAGAATCTCTCATCGCTGAAGTTTTATTTTCTAAACTCTCTGAATTTCATTTTTTTTTTCCACTTACATATTTGAGCTTCAATTCTAACCATTGTTCTACAGGGTTCTTGTAAGGGAAAGAGGCTTTTGCAAAAGAGAGTTTGTGGTCTTTTGATCACCAAGAAGTACTTGTGTTCGAGATTGTGGAGTTGGGTACTCCGGTGTGATTGTAACTCTTTGTGAAGTTATAGTGGTTAGAAATCCTTCTGGGTGAAGGCGGGATGTAGAGCTAGGTGCTCGAACCTCGGAAAAATTCTCGGTGTTTGCGTTTGGTTTACTTGCTCTTATCTCTTGCATTATATTCTTTGCTTAAATTACTTGCTTGTATGTTGATTGAGGTACAACCTGCACACAAAATACGGGATTTCAGATTTAAGAGTAAAGATGTGCAAGTGCTCAATTCTTACCGCTATAGCAAGTGGCTATGCGGGTCGTGATCCACAAGGAGGGTTTGCGATGGAAGCGTTCAAGGTTTTGTATTGAAATCTTATTGAAGATAAAATGAAAGTTCTTCTTTGTTTTAAGTTAAGAAAATAAGAAAAGAAAGTTATGTTAAAGAAAGAAAGAAAACGATAGATGGAGAAGGTGGAGAAAACCAGAGAATGACTATATACAAATGAGTTGGAAAAAAGAGTGAAAACGATTTGGAAGATGTGGTGAAAGAAATCGTGTTGGCGATCTATGCTAAAGAAATAAAAGAAAAGAAAGAAGGTTAAAGAAATACTTACCTAATTTGATTGATGACTTACCTTGAAACCTTGCATGTTCTACCTTGCTTGGAGGCGTTCAACGCATAGATCATAAGATCGAGCTCAGTCCCTGTTCGCATTATATCATCAAGTCCTAGCAAGAATGAAGTGATACGGATCTTGAGGAGGAGAACGTCTTCATGAAGTATCGTTGGCACTCACAAAGGCTTTTGTATACTTATGCTTCTGGCTTCACTTGCAAACTCATCAAAAACAAAGGAGGTAAAGTAGAAAGAAGAAAAAGAAAATGAAAGTAAAGAAGAACATAAACATATTACCTTTTATTGCTTGAAACGATGGAGAAAGGAGGAGGGTACATCGGTGTCACTCTCAACATAAGCCTCTCTCTCTTACTTACATGAATCTTCATCTTACCTAAGCTTACATACAAATTACATAAAAAGAAAAGAAAGACCTAAACTACAAGAAATGAAAACTAGGCTAAATCCTATCTCTGCCTTATCGTCCCATTTTCAGCGAAAATATTGGCTTTTTATAGGCAAAAACCCAACCTATAGGATCCCGGGGAGATCGGGGGAGCAAACGCTCCCCCTAACTCCCCAACCAAGCCGCGGAAACGCGGCTTTGGCCCCGTTTCTGCGGCCAGGGTGTGGCCACACCCTGTTGGTGGGTCTCCCCGGTTTCTCTTCTGCTTTTATCTTCAGTTGGTTTCTTCGTTTGAGTCTGGGATTTTGACGAAATGGCCTTTGATTCTTGGCTTTAACCGATCGATTCTGAGAGGATTCTTCTCAACCGGTTTTCAACCTCTTGATTTTGCCTTGATTTATTGAGTGCGAATTAATTCTGATTTAATTCAGAATTTGGTGGGCTTTTGGCTCATTTCTCTTCATCTCCTTAAGGAATGGGCCTGCAAATAAATTAAACAGTTAATTAGGACAATGCAGATTTTATTCTATAATAAGTATGGAAATATGATACTAAATATGCAACATTAGCGACCAATCATATGTAATTGCAATTAATTTTTAATTCCGCATTAAGTTCATTAGATTAGCATTATCACCTATTCACCCCCCCTCTAGGTGATTTCAGTATATACTTGTACATATAGTGGGCCACAAATAAATTTTTATATGTTTGTACTTGAATGCTTATTTGTACCCATTAGATGTACTATTATAGTTTAGTTTTGATGATTCATGCATTTGACTTGTATTCTTATTTTATCCATATTTTTCATATGTTTTTGTTTAACTTCATGTATATGTCCATCTTGTCCAAACTATTGTTTATACATATACATCCTTTGAGCCACGTGCCTTCATGCAAATATATTTGTGGACTCGTTATGTTTTGGATATGTATGTATACTTTAGTTTGTACTTAACATACATATGCCTTGAAGAAATCGAGTTTTGATGATTTTCATGTTTTGAGGAATATTGAGCTTAATTGAACATTTTCATGATCATGTGTTTCACATTTTACTTGTACACTCACCTTATTTGATAGTTTCTCATGATTTTGTTTTCATGAGTATGATATGAGCTTTATGGAATTTGAGTGTTTAGTGCCATGTGATTTACATTTGTTTTATGAAATATCTTTGTTTTATTCCTTACTTGAAGGATTTCATACAAGTTCAAAAGTTTTTCATTGAACTAGTTCGTATTCTTCGTTTTGGTAGAGTTTTTCAAACATTTAATATTTTCAAACCTATTTTGAAAACCCCTACCTTCCACGGGCGGTTGGATGGGCGATCATGCTCATGTATGCTTTATAGTGAAAATCATCTTAAACTTGAACATGAATGGGTGGTAGGAATATGAGATATACACTGGATCTTATTGTTGTTTCAATTGGTATCATTGGATTCTTTCAATTGGTATCAATATTGACATTTCTTGTATACTCATATATATTTTTATGTATGTATGCTTTCACTTCATATAGTATCAATTTCGATTGGTATCTAACTTTTCATACATATATATGTTTTATTTGGTATTTCATAAAGGGGGAGAAAACTCATATATTATCTTTCAATTGGTATTTTGTTTACCCTAGATTTCCACTCCCTTACTTTATGATAGAAAATGAATTAAAAAAATGTAGAATATTATAATTTCAATTGGTATCATATGCTTAAAAAAAGAATAATACTCTTTATTGATATCAAGATGTTTATTTGAATGTTTTTAATTGGTATCAAGATGCTTTTGCTTTTTAAATTGGTATCAATGTTTTTATGTTTCCTTTCAATTGGTATCAAGATGCACTAATTTGACATATTTTTTTTGATATCTTAATTGATTGTCACCCCTTATTTACATCATTTTTGTTTTTAGACAAAAAGGGGGAGAACATTGCATTTATTATTTTTAACCCCTTTGTAGATTCTTTGTTTCGAACAAAAAGGGGGAGAAGAATTTATTGATTTGTTTTTACTTTGACCCTTTGTTGATGATTGACAACAAGGGGATGAAGTATTTGAGTTTATATGCATGTTTTATATGCATGTTTTTTTTTATTTATTAGTTTGTTGTTTAATTGTTTAATTGGTATCAAGAGCTTGTTTTATTGATGCACTTCGTGTTTGGTATCATTTACATGTTTGTGTATTTGGTATCTTGTTTTATGCATGTCTATGCATACATGTTTATGAGCTTTCATTGCATATTCTTATTGTTTATTGGTATGCATGAGTTAAGGGGGAGCTTCTTTGAAGCTTAACTTTAATCCATGCATATATAACTCCATGAGTTTTGTCATCATCAAAAAGGGGGAGATTGTTGGCCCAGAGGCCTTCCACTCTAGTTTTGATGATGATTAACTCATGTAGTTATGTTTACTAATAATCTTGTGATTTTAGTTTCAGATCATTAATCAAGATATTAGTTGGTGATTAGCTTCAACAAAGAGTTTTTGAAGCCTTTCACATGGTGATTCCAGAGCCCGAGCATCAAGATCATATATAGCACTCGTTGGAGTCAAGCTCGGTGGATCACGGTGTTTTTGATCGAGTCGACTTGAAGATGGAAGATCGTCAAGAAGACTTAGGTATCCATAGTTTAGTGTGTTTAGATTCATTTGTAAAGTTTAGATAGTTGATATGCTCAAGTGCACAATACACATACACGTTTTATGTTTGGATATTGGTTTTTCGGTTTTTAGTTTAACCGATATTGGTTTTCATGAATAGTAGATCAAAACAAATTTAATTGGTTTATGTATAGTAGATTCATTCTATACATGCATGCTTAACTTCCTAGACAAACTTATTTTGACTTTCCTATTCATGTATTGAAAAATCCAAGTTGGAAAAATACAGGTTTTGATTTTTGACAAAATTTCCATAACACAAAAATGGTTCAATATGTTTAAAATTTGTGTTGAAATTTTTAACACAAGTTTGTTTATCAATGTAAAATGAGAAACCTATTTTTGTGGATTTTTAGAAGATTTATGGGATTTTTAAGAATATTTTTAAACCCAGTTTCTGACCCAGAACAGTGCCTGACAGGCCCTGTCGGTCGACCGCACGGTCGACTGAACCTGGGGCCGATCGATCTCGACCGACGTGCACAGCCTGTGCACGTCTGGGCAGACACTTGGACGGGTCGACCGGCCGGTCGACCGGACCAGAGAGCTCTGCTCTCTGTTTTTGGGCGGTCGACCGGCTTCCTCCAACGGTCGAAAAATCGACCGTTGGCGGTCGACCGGGCGGTCGACCGCCAGCTGTTCTGGCTGAAAAATTTCAGCCAACGGCTATATTTGTTTGGGGCCTATATAAACCCCATTTCTTGGGGATTTTCAACTAAGATTTTTGAGCCAAAATTATCAGAGTTTCTCCATTGTTTTAAACAAGTTTTCAAAAGAGTTTTAGTGCCAAAAGATCTATCTTTATATTGTTTTAGGTTTTTAAAAAAATCAAAGGAAATAGAATTTTGGGAGATTTGTGTTTGTTCTTCATTTTCCATTATCTTCAAGAGTTTTCCCAAGATTATTTCTTTGAGCTTTTGTTTTCCAAACACCTTATTTTTCCACTTGAGCTATCATTCTATCCTATTCTATTAGGATCTTATTTTGTGGAAAGAGGAAAGTGGTTTGTGGTTGAAATATACCACTTGTTGTAAAACCCTTGATTTGTTGGGTTGCTCCCTCTTTGGTAGAGGTTGAGATTGGTGGTTTGCTCCCTCTGGTGAGAGGTGGAGTTTGGTTTGTATCCCTCTTCGGTAGAGGTGGATTGTGGTTGTATTGCCTCGGTGGAGGTAGTGTTGGTTGAGAGAGGAGTTCGGTACTCCCGGTTGTACAAATCCTCCTCGGTGGAGGTTCCCTCGGTGGGAGTCCTCGGTGGACAAGTTAGTGGATTGGAAATCCTTCTCGGTGAAGGCGGGGACGTAGAGCTAGGGGCTCGAACATCGGAACATATCCTTGTGTTTGCGTTTGATCCATTATCTCTCTAACTCTCTCTCTCTTTACATTTGTGCATTGCATCATTCATATTGCCATATCTTATTTGCTTGCATTTGTGCCTTGCATATATTCATATTGCCTATTCATATTATATGCTTGGTTTGTTTGTGTGTGCCTCACTTATACTTAACCACGAGAGCTTCATATAGCACCTCAACCCTTATCTAGGGGAATCAAGAGGAGTTAGTTCAGGGCCCTTCACGGGGAATTCGGCTACACTCGTTGGTTGTACTAAGTGTAGTTGCAATTAGTTTTTAATTTCCGCATTTAGTTTCTAGATTAGCCTTATCACCTATTCACCCCCCTCTAGGTGTTTTCAAGAGGGAGTGTGTCTGTGTGTGAGAGAGAGAGAGTGATAAAATTGAGAAGAGCATACCAAACTTCATCAATCCTTGAGGGTAATTTGATCTTTGAAACCTTAGCCCGTTACAAAATAAATAGTGACTCACGATGTGTAGATTTTTGTCCTAACTTAAAAGATTTTGGACGTCAAAATTAAAATACAAATATTTCAAGGGTGAAAATAATTTAGCAAAGATTTCAAGTGTTGATATGGAAAACCCATAAAACTATTGTATTAATATGGAAAATTATGGTGCTTTACAAAAATTATTCACGAAGGTATACATGCAAAGGGTATTTTATTATATTGAAATGTAAGAGAGTAACTGCGGACACTTTCAAGTTAGAAGAGCATACATGCAAATGGAAGTTTTTTGAGGGCAAACAAAGCAAAAAGCTTAGTTTTAGAGGGTGTATACGCAAAAATTTAAAAAATATACCTGTATTTTACTGATTTCTTACAAGGCCAATTTTTTGATTCAATCATATCTTTAAATTTAATTATAAAACAGACCTCCCTTAAATTTATTTTCAAAAATTGACATCTGACAGGCCAGCTCAGTGTCATGTAGACATTGGGCCAATTCACTCCACCTAAATGGCGAGCTGAGTTTGCAGTAGGGTCTTTTTTTGGTCCGAGAGTGACAACTTCGGACCAAGACCAAAGCTGAGTTTTAAGCTTTTTAAATGAATGTTCTATAGCTTTCTTAAGTTAATCATCTAATTTACTAAAGCCATTGATGTGACATATTGGATTGCACGGAACAAACAAAGGATTAAGGTAGGTTAGGAAGGGGCAGCGCTTGTCAAGCCGCATTTCCAGTCCACCACGTGCCATACCCAGGTCGTCTAGATTACTAAAGCGAATGTTTTTCGAGGAGCTGCGAGGCATGTTGTAGGACTTGGAAAAGTTTAAAACTTTAGCTGCTACACCTACAGACCATCATGAGGAAGAGGTAGAGAGGTGGGTGGAGTTCAAGTCCAGATCTGCGATCAAGACAGAGAGGGCAGCTCAGAAGGGCGTCGGTGAACAAAGATCGCCGAAGAAGATCAAGGAAGATTCATCCTCGTCCCCTGCTACCTGTGCCGAGACTCGGTTACTAGAAAGGTGAGTGTAAACTCAGGCTGACTTGCTTCTTGTGTAGGTTGCCGGTCATCTCGCCAGTGGCTGTCCGGCGAGAGCTAGAGGGGCGTATAAGGCGGTAAGGAACCAGGATATTACAGTGTAGGGTGAACAGAAAAGAGGCCAAGAGGAAGAAGAAGGATCTAGTGGCTAGAGTTACTCTGACTAAGCCTATGGCTGAACTTAAAATGAAGCTTAGCAAAAAGTTCGGCCGGATCAAGATCATGTTCGGAAAGCCATCGGTGGCATATGTCACAGAGAGTTTGCGCGATGCGTCGGAGTCTTTCAGATCTTGGAACTAGGACATCAAGCCAATGGGGATGGCTTCATTGCCGAGTTCCCATCGAAGAATGCGTTGGACAGAGCCCTCCTTTTTAATGTTTTCAAAGGAAAGGGAGACTAATTCGGCGTTCGTTTCAAGAAATGGTCAGGGACGAAGGGGGCTTGCCATTTTCGTCGGCATTCATCTTGTGGCTTACAGTGGACGGCTTACCATTACACATGTGGGAGAAGTCGGCCTTCGAGGAGATTGTTTCAAGGTTTGGTTATCTACTAGAAGTTGACGATCTGACATTGTCAAGGACACGGGTGAACAAGGCGTGGATCAAGGTGGGTTTCTGTGAGCAGGATGACATCCCACAGGTTTTGACTATTATTGCTGACGGGTTGAGTTTCAAGCTGAGATACATGGTGGAGATGGATGGACCGGGCGGAGGAAAAGCGGAGGCCGAAATGTCGCGAGCGCCGGTTTACAAACGGCTGTTCATTGACAGTGGGTCGGAGGGAGATAGGAGACACAATCCAATTGTGAACTGGAACACTAATCTTGGATCCGGTCCGAGTTTGGACTGTTTCGTCTGGAAGTGCAAACAAGTGTTGCCTTCTCATGGTGTCTCTGTTCCGATTCAGGACGAAGCAATTATGCATCAGACCGGCTAGACCAAGGGCAAGGAATTATGTGAGGAGGAACATTTTGAGTTCCAGTTAAAGTGGACCCACCAGATGTGGGTGCGGTGGAGGGGGCGTGCAGGAATGGGTCTCTCGTGGGGTGTACGAGGATGGTTCTCCCTATCTGAAGGCAGCAAAAAGTGCAGTGCATCGGCCGCTGAGGGTGATGAGAATGAGATAGCTCGACGCTCACCGTTCGAGGGTGTTTCCCAATCCATTGAGCACACAGTTTCAAATAGAGGCAGCAAGGACGAGGCGAGCGGCAGGCCTCAGTCAAAACGTCACTGTATACAGCTGCATTCCATCGAGGTGTGCCATGTTCGTCAGTCTGGGGCTAAGCATGAATTGACGCGCGGAGGTCGAGGCGATCAAGTTGCATTGCAAGTTGAGGGGACTCAGAGCTTTGTCCTAGCTCTTGGGGACGTGGACCATTCACAGGGAGGCTTTTTTCAGCCTATAGGTGTTGGAGGGCTCCATTATGGGCATAATATTAATGAGGATCACCTTAAGCAAGTGGTGGCTGATTAGTCTCTAATATTGTATAATTTTTATCACATCGCATAGTTATTCTGTATAAAATTCTACTAATAAAGTTTTGATTATTTGATCCTAGGTCCATGGTGTGCAATGAAGAAGAAGACCCTAAATCACCATTTAATGGGTGATTAAAGGCCTACCAAGTAGCTATTGACCTTAGGGAGGAGATTTTGTCAGCCCAGGGCATCAATCAACAAGCCAGAGATCTAGCTGACAGGGGACATACGTGACCAGACGCAGCAGGCGGCCGGGCGCGTGCTACCCTGGCAGGGCCGCGAAAACGTGGTCGTATGGGCGCGGCCGCGCCCGTGCTTTGGACCAGGGGTTGTCCCCCTGGCCCCCTTTCCCTTGGTGCCTATAAATACCCCCTGGGGTTCTTCAGATGGAGATATCCAGAGCTTTAGGAAGTTGTTATTTTGTGTTTAGGATTGTAATTGTTTCTATGTTTGCTTCTTCTTCTTCTAGTTAGTTTAGCCATTAGAGTGAAAGAGAGAGTGTGTGTAAAAGTTGTATTTGAAGGGTGACAAGCTTATACAAGTAATACTTCTCTTTCTTCTTTCCATTTACTTGGTGTTTTCCATTTACTTTTACTTTCTTGTTTTAGTGTAACTCCTTTTCTCTTTACCTCTTCTCTCTTGTTGTTTTCTTTACTACCTTGTCTAACTAACTCTTTTGTTGCATGGCTAACTAACTACTAACCACTAATCTCTAACAACTTGATTGATAACCCAAATGAGTCAATAGTGTCAAACAAGTCTTGTGCAAACGAGAGCTATGACATCTTAAGACGAGGGTTCTAATTCTAACTTATTTACAAGTATTAGCTCTCTTATATTTCATGCTTAACGGGTTTTTGATGATCTATAAATTGTAAACTTTGCTTGTCTTTATAAGTAGAGATATTTCTATTACTTTACGATACCATTAGTGCACTTGTGTCTTCCCTTATTCTCGCCTTCAATTGGATCTTGATAAGGGAATGTTCAAGTTTTTGCCATGTAAAGCTACGTTAAAGGAAGAACTTTTACTCAATTTCCATGTGAATAGTTCCTATGCATAAGGGTTATGCTTGTCTATAATCCATCGTGAGGCTACATCTTCAAGAAGTTAGAGATTAGTGGGAGCACTTAGTAGAAAGTTAGCCATGTGTTTTTACCATCTAAAAAGAATCACTTTTACAAACCAACAAACTAATTCAAACAATTCTTACAACAACACTTGTTTTCATTTTCAAATTCTTTATTTGAAACAAAGAGCTTTCTCTTTTCTTGAACAAAGAAGTCGCATCAAGCTTTCATCGCTCTCCCTCCTTGTGGATACAACCCGTATAGCCACTTTGCTAGTATGGAAGAATCGCAAAAGCAGTAACATCGACCCACATTCCTTTACTTATTTCTGTGATTGCTTTTTGCCGATCAAATTTTGGCGCCATTGCCGGAAAGGGAACGACTTTATTGTTCAATACTAAAAAATTTTCTTTGTTCTTGTGTGTAGGAGAAGTACCAAGAAGCTCACTATCACGAGAAGCGAAAGTGGTGGCCAAATACGTTGCACGAGGATTCATTTGCCCTCAAAAAATTCGTGTAAAAGTGAGTTTCTCCGATTGAATACTAACAAACTCTTCTGCATGGTCGCCGAAAATCGCTCAAATTGCTTTTTCAAATTTTTTAGTTCCCTTGAATGCTTCACCTCATACATGTGTAATAAACTCAACAAAAATCCACTTGTTGCTTAATTGAAAATCGAATTAGACTCTTGCATTTAGGGCACGTATCTATTTCAATTCATTTCAATTTTTGTTGAAGAGTGCTAGAGAAAAGGTACGTGTGTATTCATATAGAATAGGACCAACATTTTGGAGTGATTTATCGCTTTGAGTGTTATCTTGTTGTGAATATACTGTACACTTGCACAATTGACGTTAGGGGCAAAATCCCAAATAAACAAGATAAGGTAGGGATTTCATCACCCTTCCTTACCCAAAAACCATCTTCAAGTGCACTCACACAACCCAAATCTTAACTAAAAATTGATAGACGTTAGCCCTAGGGACATCTCAGACTCATTAGAGATTAACCGAGGGTGAAAATTGCAAGGTCTAAGGAAAGTGGATTGAGAGGAAAAGCCTCGAAAGCTCTGTGGTTTGGCGTAATTAAGGCCCGTGGCTCACGCCCGTATACCTCCCACCGAGTTTTTGCCCTTTCTTGGCCGATTAGCTTATAGTCGAGTTCCTGCAACAACCTCCTCCAAAGAATCGACCAGTTAGGGGTCGTCTAGGTCCAGGTACCTTAAACTAAGGCTTTGTGATTGTTTTTCTTTCTTTTGTTTATTTTTTTATTCTTTTCGATTGTTTGTTGTCTTTACGTTGTTTGTGATGTGAGCAAGAGTGGGTGAGAGATCCTGTAACTTCCAGATTAATCAGAAGCACTTCTCTACCTTGCATCCAGAACCGGTGTTGGCGTCACTTTAGGATAGGTTTTACCCCATCAGAACCTCATTATCATCTTGTATAAAACTACCTGAGGTGAATGGAAATAACTTTGAATTAAAGCCTCAATTCATCAATACTCTTCCAAAATTTCATGGTTTAGAATCGGAGGATGCATACTTTTTTGTTAGGAAATTTGAAAAAGTATGCCTCATGATGCCCATTCTCCAGCTAGGAGATGAAGCCGTTAGGTTACGTTTCATCCCCTTTTCCCTAAAGGATCTAACTAAAAATGGTTGTACAGTTTGGCGGTAGATTCAGTTACAACGTGAGACGATTTCGTCAAGGCCTTCTTGAAGAAATTCTACCCAATCCACAAAACTGCCCTCATTAGAAAGAATATCATGCAGTTCAGGCTAGAACCTGTTGGCCCAGAGGTTACACTCTCCAATTGTTTTGTGTTTTGATGATGACAAACCAAATATGAGCTATTTGGTACTAACAAGTTGTTAAGATAAGTTTCAGGTTTGTACCATGTTTAGAGTCCATTCGCTTAGCTATTGCAAGAACTTCTAAGTTCCACAAAGCAAGGAAGGCAAATTGCACATCAAGGAAGGATCATAGAAGAGAAGGCACTAGCAAGGCATTGGATGGCTCAAAAACTTGAAGATAGCACAAGAAGTCTTCATGTAATTTGTTTTTCAGTTTATAGTTTGTTAAAGAATAGTGGATAGGTTTGAAGCTCTATCACACACGTTTTTTGCGCACATGCTCATTCCAAAATAATTTCTTATAAATTATACAAAAATATTTTGCATACAGATTTTGCCTACAGATATATGTTTGTGTTTTATACTAATCCCTGTTCAAAAGTATTTTTGATAAAATCAAAATCCTTTTTAATTCTTTTTCATTTCGGCTTTTTGACCTGATCCGGTCGACCGGGTCGGTCGACCGAGCCTATGTCAGTCTGGTCCGGTCGACCGGACCAGTCGACCGAAGTCCTGGCAGCTGCACGTATCCGTGTGCACGTCTGTCGGTCGACCGGGGCGGTCGACCGGAATATTTATTTTTGTCACAGTTTGTATCAGTCGACCGGGTCGGTCGACCGATAGCCTGTAACGGTCAAATTTTTATACTGCCGGTCGACCGGCCCGGTCGACCGATCCGACCGTTTGAACAGTAACGGGCAGATTTTTAAGGGCTGTTTATTTTTGTCTTTTGTGTTTAAAAATCCGTTTAAGGATATATTTTGATCTAATTACCTCCTAAACATCAGTAAATATGTTTTATCCCTAAACCCTATCCCTTTCCTATAAATAGGGTGTTTGGGGAGAGATTGGTTACAACAACAATCTTTGCAAAAATCAAAAGATTAAGGCTTTCAAAGTTCTTGGTTTTTTTGCTAAATTCTCTCAATTTTTTGAAGAGTTTTCAAAAGTTTTTCTCTGATTTCAATTTCTTTTCCTTACACAAAAAGAGCTTCAATTCTACTCATTATTCTCTAAGGACCTTTTGTAAGGGAAGAGATTTTGAAAGAGAGAGTTTGTGGTCTTTTGACTACCAAGGATATCACTTGTTCTTGAGATTGTAGGAGTTGGGTACTCCATTGTAATTGTTCTTTGTGATAGTGGAAGTAGCTAGAATCCTTCTGGGGAAGGCGGGGAGTAGAGCTGGGTGCTCGAACCTCGATAACATATCTTTGTGTTTGCGATTGGTTTACATTCTTGCAAATTCTTACTCTATATTGCTTGCTCTTATTATTTACTCATCATATTCATTGTCATACTTACTTGCTAGCATTCATCTTGTGATTGTTGTAGTTTCAAATTTTTATTTTGCCCTTGATTAGCATTGTCACCTATTCACCCCCCCTCTAGGTGACTTTTCAATTGGTATCAGAGCTTGGACTCTAGGTTTGGCTTAACATCCATAGAGAGATCCTTAAAATATTGCTAATCAACATTTCCATTCATACATTCATACACTAGTAAACATGGCCGACAACATTAAAACCCCACCTAAATTTGATGGACTCAACTTCCCTATTTGGAAGGTTAGGATGACTATCTTTTTGCAATCACTAGGTAGTTTAGTGGCTAAGTCTTTGACCAAACCCTATGTAGCACCCAATGAAGATGAGAGCACTTGGACCGACTTCAACTTTAGAGAATATGAGGCTAACTCAAAAGCCCAAAACTCCCTTTTAACCGCCTTGAATGAGGATGACCTTACACGGGTAATTCATTGCCAATCCGCCTATGAGATTTGGCAACACTTATTGGTCACACATGAAGGGACTTCACAAGTCAAGAGAGCTAAGATAGATCTCTTGAGGTCTCAATATGAATCATTCAAAATGCTTGATGAAGAATCCATTGATTGTATGATTACTCGTTTCACTAAAATTACAAATGGACTTTCTTCATTAGGTGACGTCATCTCAAATGATCAAAAGGTGCGCAAAGTGATACGGGCTCTTCCACCATCTTGGAGATCAAGGCCACCACCTTAAAGGAGTTGAACGACAAGGACGAGATGGACATCATTAGTCTCATTGGGAACCTAAAGACCCATGAGATGGAGAAGAAAGCAAGAGATGAGGCAACTACTTCAAAGAAAAAATCCATTGCCTTTAAGACTTCATCCTCCAATGATGACGATGATGAAGACGAAGAAGAAGATGAGGAGCTAACCCTACTTGTGCGGAATGTCAAGAGGTTGTACCGAAAGAACAAGTTCAACTTCCGGAGAAGATTCGAAGGCAAAGAGGAGCGGAAGATCATATGCTACAATTGCCGCAAACCCGGACATATCATGGCGGATTGTCCGGAGTTCAAGAAGAAAATGACTTCCTCCTTCAAGCCAAAGAAGCCGGAGGAAAAGAAAGCCTACAAAGCATCATGGGATTCGGAAAGCTAGTCCGAAGAGGAGGTGGATCAAGCTAACATGTGTTTCATGGCAAACACACCCAAGGTAACCCCTCAATCCCTTGATGATGAAGATGATGATTTGAGTAAGGAAGTTCTAGTACATGCATTTGTAGAACTTTCTGAAACTTATGATAATAAGAAACTTGAATGCTTAAAATTACAAAAAGAAGTTGCTTTTCTTAAGAATCAACTTGCCATTGTTTCGAAAGAAAAGATGATCTTTCTTCAAATCTTGTTTCATTTCAAAATGAATTTGATGCTTATAAGATTTCTTGTAAGGGTAAAACCCTATTGTTGATAATAAAGAAATTTCTTCTTTTAAATCCAAAATGAATGAGTTTGAAAAAGTTTTAAAAGATTGTGCCTTTAATACTAAAAACTTGAAGAAAAGTTTTCCAAAAAGCACACTTCTCATGTTAAAGATTCTCATGCTAAAATTCCACATGCTCACACTTCAAATAATACTTCTCATGCTAAATCTTTTCATGCTCACAATGTCAATGCTCACAAATCACACACTCACTATGCTTTTAGATATGGTAGAGTGTATAGATGCACATATTGTGGCAAAAATGGACATTTAGCTAAATTTTGTTATGATAAATTGCATAGTTCAAATAATCTTGTTTGGGTTAATGGCTCTAACCCTCATGGACCCAAGAAAATGTGGGTACCAAAATCAAGTCCTAAAATGTTGATGTAGGTACACACCAAGGCTCCAAGACGTAGGGAGCGGTGGTACCTTGATAGTGGTTGTTCGAGACACATGACGTGGGATATCAACAACTTCACAACCCTATCAAGGTACATGGAAGGTGGCTCCGTCACCTTCGGGGATGATTCCAAAGGCACCATCATCGGTATCGGTAATATTCAAATTGGTTCATCTCCTATTATAGAGAATGTTGTTTTAGTAGATGGTTTAAAACATAATTTGCTTAGCATTAGCCAACTTTGTGATCGTGGACTTAAAGTTGTTTTTGATGATTCCTCATGCAAGATTTTTGATGTTAAATCCGATGTTTGTATTCTTACCGTTTTCGTGATAATAATGTTTATATTATTGACATGCTTAATTTAGATTGTTCTACTAAATGCTTAAATGCTTTTGATGAAAATTCTTGGCTTTGGCATAGAAGATTAGGACATGCATCTTTTGACCATATCTCTAGGATTAATTCAAAGGAATTGGTGAAGGGTATACCTTGCTTGGATTTTGAGAAAGACCGCATTTGTAGTGCGTGCCAACTTGGGAAACAAACCAAGTCTTCCTTTAAACCAATCAAGGATATCATGTCAACTAGGCTTTAGAATTAATTCATATGGATCTTTTTGGACCAACTAAAACTAAAAGTTTAAATGGAAGTAGATTTGCATTTGTTTTGGTTGATGATTTCTCCCGTTTTACTTGGGTTTTCTTTTTGCAAAATAAAGATCAAACTTTTTCTCATTTTAAGATTTTTCGAAAAAGAGTTGAAAAAGAAAAGGGTTTTTCGATTTTGAGAATAAGAAGTGATAGAGGTGGTGAGTTTATTAACCAACTCTTCATGACTTATTGTGATGAAAAGGGATTAAGCATGAAACGTCTTGTCCTAGAACTCCACAACAAAATGGAGTTGTAGAAAGGAAAAATAGAACACTTCAAGAGATGGCTAGGACAATGATAAGTGAATATGACCTCCCTCAATATTTATGGGCCGAGGCCGTAAACACCTCATGCTATATATCGAATCGTATTTATTTATGCAAAAATTCTTCAAAACATCATTTGAAATGTATCATTCTAGAAAACCAAATGTTGCATATTTTAAAGTTTTTGGATGCAAGTGTTTTGTTTTAAATACTAAGGATAATTTGGGTAAATTTGATGCTAAGGCTTATGAGGCTATCTTTGTTGGATATTCCTCTACTAGCAAAGCATATAGAGTTTTCAATAGATCTACACTAACCATTGAAGAATCCATGCATGTTAAATTTGAAGAATCTAATGTGGTTGTTGAGAATGTTGTAGAGATTGAACCACTAGGTGAAGACATGGAGAGACTATCCTTGAAGGACTCACCCGCTCAAGAAGAAAAGCTAGATCCTATTGGTGAAGTTCAAGAGGATAAGGAGGAAAGCACTCAACCGCTTCCTAAAGCTTGGAGATACGCTACAAATCATCCTAAGGAGCTCATCTTGGGTGATGCATCTAAAGGAGTCACAACGCGCTCCAAACTCCATGACATATGTGGTAACTTTGCTTTTATTTCTCATTTTGAACCCAAAGGCATTCTCGAAGCCGAGACGGACCCATATTGGTTGCTTGCCATGCAAGAGGAACTCAATCAATTTGAGCGCAACCAAGTTTGGCACCTTGTTCCTAAGCCCCACGATAGACCAATAATTGGTACTAAGTGGATCTTTAGAAACAAGATGGATGAGTCCGGAAATGTCATTAGGAATAAAGCTAGGTTAGTGGCCCAAGGTTACACTCAAGTTGAGGGAATTGACTTTGAGGAGACCTTTGCACCCGTAGCACGGCTTGAAGCCATACGGATGACACTAGCTTTTGCATGTTTTAAAAATTTTAAACTTTTTCAAATGGATGTAAAAAGTGCATTTTTAAATGGTTTTATTAATGAAGAAGTTTATGTTGCTCAACCTCCCAGTTTTATTGATCATGTTCATCCTGATTTTGTTTTTAAACTTGATAAAGCTTTGTATGGATTGAAACAAGCTCCAAGAGCTTGGTATGAAAGGCTTTCTAGTTTTCTCATTTCAAATGATTTTATTAAAGGCAAAGTAGACACAACTCTTTTTACTAAGCATGTTGAGAATGATATTTTAATTGTGCAAATTTATGTTGATGATATAATTTTTTTGATCTACTAATGAGCTTTTGTGCAAGGATTTTGAAAAGGTAATGCAACTAGAATTTGAAATGTCTTCCATGGGTGAGCTTAATTTCTTCCTTGGACTCCAAATCAAGCAATTGCAAAACGGAACCTTCATTAACCAAGCCAAGTACGCAAAGGAGCTAGTAAAGAAGTTTGGGCTTGAAGGATCAAAGGCTTGCAACACTCCAATGGCAACTACAACCAAGCTTGATAAGGACGAACAAGGTAAAAATGTTGATATTAATTATATAGAAGCATGATAGGAAGTCTTTTATATTTGACGGCAAGTAGGCCGGATATCATGTTTAGTGTGTGTCTTTGTGCTAGATTTCAATCGTGTCCTAAAGAGTCTCATCTTATTACGGTAAAACGCATTATTCGTTATATTAAGGGCACAATTGGAATGGGTCTTTGGTATCCAAAAACTATAGATTTTTCAATGACTAGTTATTCGGATGCCGATTATGCGGGTTGTAGAGTAGATAGAAAGAGTACTAGTGGGACATGTCAATTTCTTGGTAATTGTCTTGTTTCATGGTCCTCTAGGAAACAAAATTCCGTAGCTCTCTCAACCGCCGAGGCGGAGTATGTTGCCGCGGGGGCTTGTTGTGCACAAGTCCTTTGGATGAAACATACTCTCCTTGATTTTGATTTGCACTTTGATCATATAAAAATATTTTGTGATAATACTAGTACTATACACATGACCAAAAATGCAAATCAACATAGTAAGACCAAGCACATTGAGATTAGATATCACTTTCTTAGAGATCATTTTGAGAAAGGTGATATAGATATTGATTATGTTTCCACGGATTTACAACTAGCCGATATTTTCACTAACCTCTTGATTTTGCTAGATTTTCGTTTATTTGTGGAGAACTTAATGTTTGTATTATTGAATAAACATGTTTTTCATAACCCTTTTTGATGTATGACAAAAAGGGGAGAATAAGTTTACATGGACAAAAATAAGTTCATTTGGTCTTGGTTCCATATGATTTATATGTTTTATTGTTTTTTTTTATGAGTTTTTGTGTGTTTTAAATAAATTCTTGTGTTTTAGTTATTTTTGGTATTTTTGGTTTCAAGAGAAATTTTTGTTTTAATTGGTTTCAATAATTGGTGCATCATTTCAATTATTGGTTTCTAGAGCATACTCTTGTGTTTTAAGTATAGCATAATTTGAGGGGGAGTTTTCTCCTACCCTATATTTTTGTTAATAGCCTATTTGTTTTGTCATCATCAAAAAGGGGAGATTGTTGGCCCAAGAGGTTACACTCTCCAATTGTTTTGTGTTTTGATGATGACAAACCAAATATGAGCTATTTGGTACTAACAAGTTTGTTAAGATAAGTTTCAGGTTTGTACCATGTTTAGAGTCCATTCGCTTAGCTATTGCAAGAACTTCTAAGTTCCACAAAGCAAGGAAGGCAAATTGCACATCAAGGAAGGATCATAGAAGAGAAGGCACTAGCAAGGCATTGGATGGCTCAAAGACTTGAAGATAGCACAAGAAGTCTTCATGTAATTTGTTTTTCAGTTTATAGTTTGTTAAAGAATAGTGGATAGGTTTGAAGCTCTATCACACACGTTTTTGCGCACATGCTCATTCCAAAATAATTTCATATAAATTATACAAAAATATTTGCATACAAGATTTTGCCTACAGATATATTTTGTGTTTTATACTAATCCCTGTTCAAAAGTATTTTTTATAAAATCAAAATCCTCTTTTAATTCTTTTTCATTTCGGCTTTTTGACCTGATCCGGTCGACCGGGTCGGTCGACCGAGCCTATGTCAGTCTGGTCCGGTCGACCGGACCAGTCGACCGAAGTCCGGCAGCTGCACGTATCCGTGTGCACGTCTGTCGGTCGACCGGGGCGGTCGACCGGAATATTTATTTTTGTCACAGTTTGTATCAGTCGACCGGGTCGGTCGACCGATAGCCTGTAACGGTCAAATTTTTATACTGCCGGTCGACCGGCCCGGTCGACCGATCCGACCGTTTGAACAGTAACGGGCAGATTTTAAGGGCTGTTTATTTTTGTCTTTTGTGTTTAAAAATCCGTTTAAGGATATATTTTGATCTAATTACCTCCTAAACATCAGTAAATATGTTTTATCCCTAAACCCTAGCCCTCTCCTATAAATAGGGGTGTTTGGGGAGAGATTGATTACAACAACAATCTTTGCAAAAATTCAAAAGATTAAGGCTTTCAAAGTTCTTGTTTTTGTGCTAAATTCTCTCAATTTTCTGAAGAGTTTTCAAAAGTTTTTCTCTGATTTCAATTTCTTTTCCTTACACAAAAGAGCTTCAATTCTACTCATTATTCTCTAAGGACCTTTTGTAAGGGAGAGATTTTTGAAAGAGAGAGTTTGTGGTCTTTTGACTACCAAGGATATCACTTGTTCTTGAGATTGTAGGAGTTGGGTACTCCATTGTAATTGTTCTTTGTGATAGTGGAAGTAGCTAGAATCCTTCTGGGGAAGGCGGGGAGTAGAGCTGGGTGCTCGAACCTCGATAACATATCTTTGTGTTTGCGATTGGTTTACATTCTTGCAAATTCTTACTCTATATTGCTTGCTCTTATTATTTACTCATCATATTCATTGTCATACTTACTTGCTAGCATTCATCTTGTGATTGTTGTAGCTTCAAATTTTTATTTTGCCCTTGATTAGCATTGTCACCTATTCACCCCCCCTCTAGGTGACTTTTCAGAACCGAGCAAACCATTTTAGAGATACTTTGAGCGATTCAAAGATCTCCTAGCTCAATGCCCTCATCACGGTGTGAAGAAATGGCGTCAGTGCCAGATTCTCCACGATGGTTTAGATTATCAAACGAAAACCTGTTAGAAAGCATATGTCAGGGAGGGTTCTTGCAAAAGGATGAGAATCAGGGTTGGATTTGTTTGATGATCTAGCTGAGAAAATCCTACAATGGGAACCAGCCTCAGAAAAACTAAGGAATTCATAATCTATAACTTCAAAAGGAGGGCTCCTATCCTTAGAATCATTCATAGCTGCAGAAGCTAAGATTGCTACCCTGATGAGGAGAATAGAGGCTCTAGAAACAAAAGAGCCAGCCAATGTCAACCAAATCAACCCACCACCAATTCACAGGTTGTTTATACTGTTAGGCACCGAACCATGTCTTTGAAGAGTGCCCTATTTTTCATACTCAGCAAGTACCACCAGAACACATGACTGCGGCCTACTCACGGCCGCCACACAATCCATACTCGCAAACGTAAAACCCCGGTTGGAGAAATCACCTAAATTTATCTTGGGTCCAGAATAATTCTCCCAGGCCAAACATTCCCAATCATTTTCACTATCCCACTCATCCAACAAATTTTCCCAGTCAAGTTCCATCTTCCTCCTTCCAAAGTTCACCAATTGTGAAGAAATTCAGTAAATTGGAGGAGAGCATGGAGGCTTTTATGAAGTTCCAAGCCGCTTTCATGCAAAATCAGGGACAAATGCTGAGCAACCATTCACAGACCATATCGAGATTGGAAATCTAGATGAGCCAATTAGCTAGCTCTCTAAGTGAAAGACCAAAGGTTACTTTACCTAGTCAGTCGCTAGTTAACCCAAAAAACTCCAATCAAGTGTATGAAATTCAGGATCCTTCGATCAACCAGTGCAATGCTGTTCACACACTTCGATTTGGAAACAAGATGGACAACCAGGTCTACTAACAGAAAAATCATGTCCACATTGATCCTACTCCAGCCTCTACGTCTGCTAGCTTCTCCTAATCTGCTCTACAAACATCTGACGAGGACAAAGCTGTTGAACAAGTTCATAAGCCTGCAGCACCCTTTCCCAATAGTTAGGAACAATAATAAAATTATGCACATGGAGAAGATACTTGAGATATTTAACCAGGTCAAACTGAATGTGCCTATTCTTGACGCTATCCAACAAGTCTCAGCCTATGCCAAATTTCTTAAGGATATGTGTACAAAGAAGAGAAAGACAAATGTGCCCAAGAAAGTGTTCTTGGCAACCAACATAAGCGAAATTCTGTCTGGTCTCATTCCGGTGAAATACAAAGATCCCGGATGTCCCACAATTTCCCGCATCATAGGACAAAAAGAAATTAGCAGAGCACTCCTTGACCTGGGAGCGAGTATCAACTTGCTACCTTTCTCAGTATACCAGCAACTTGAATTGGGCGAGCTGAGTCCAACTCGAGTCACCATTTAGTTAGCTGACCGATCTGTGAAAATTCCCAAAGGGGAAAACACATATGTCCTTATCCGGGTCGGGGATTTCATCTACCCCGTTGACTTCAGTATGCTTGAGACCCAACCTGTGTCAAATCCACGTTCTCAAACTCTGGTCATCTTAGGGCACCCATTCCTTACTACAGCCAATGTCATAGTCAACTGTAGGAACGGGTCCATGCGATTGACCTTTGGAGACATGATGAAGGAAGTCAATGTCTTCAATCTTGGAAGACAACCCAAGGATATCAATGATCAGACTTTTGAGGTCAATTCCATTGAAAATATGACCAGTGAGCATGAGGAAAGCCTGGAGATAGAAACAGAGATAGAGCTTGATCTGGAGTCTGAGGATTTTAATCGAGACCAGATCATAGATTCGGCAGTGGACTGGGCGTCAAGCCCAAGTGTACCTCATCACAGGATTGAAAGTCTGGATATTACCTCCAATGAAGAACACCTTCCCTAGAGTTAAAGCCTTACCTGAACACCTCAAGTACGCCCACCTGGGCGGAAGAGAAACCCTGCCAGTCATCATAGCATCCCACCTGACTGAGCAACAAGAGGACAACTTAATGTCTATTCTGAAGAGATATAGGAAGCCATTGGATGGACGATGAAGGATATCAAAAGGATAAGTCCAGCAATAGTTCAACATAGAATCTATTTAACCGATGAAGCAACTCCCAGGAGGGACCCACAACGCAGGCTTAACCCACTCACGCAAGAGGCAGTAAAAGCGAAAATTTTGAAACTATTAGACAATGGGATCATTTATCCCATTTCTGATAGCCAATGGGTTAGCCCTGTTCATGCGGTCCCAAAGAAAGCTGGTTTTACGGTGGTTGAAAATGAGCAAAAAGAGTTGGTACAAACAAGATTACCTACCAAGGTTCGTGTTTGTATTGACTATAGAAAGTTGAATGCGGCCACCCGTAAAGACCACTTCCCGACTATTGCTTCCTAGATGGGTACTCGGGGTATAATCAAATCCCCATTGCTGCAGAAGATCAGGAAAAGACTACGTTCACCTGCCCGTTCGGAACCTTCGCTTATCGACGCATACCCTTTGGATTATGCAACACTCTTGTGACATTCCAACGATGCATGCTCAGTTTGTTCTCCGACATGGTGGAACGTTTTCTTGAGATTTTCATGGATGACTTCTCCATCTACGGAGATTCATTTGAACATTGTCTTCGTCATCTTGAATTGGTTTTGCAAAGATGCAAGGAAAGGAACTTAACTCTGAACTGGGAGAAATGTCACTTCATGGTGAGACAGGGGATTGTCTTAGGTCATGAGATTTCTAGGTGAGGCATTGAAGTGGACAAGGTAAAAGTAGAAGTGATTGCTAAGCTTCCACCACCCAAAAGCATCAAGGATATTAGATCCTTTCTAGGGCATGCTGGGTTCTACTGACGATTCATTAAGGATTTTAGCAAGATCGCTAGGCCTTTAACCAACCTGCTCGCAAAGGACATGCCCTTTGATTTTAACAATGAATGTTTCAAGTCATGGAGAAGCTTAAGCAAGAACTTATTTTTGTGCCTATTATTTCTGCTCATGATTGGGCACAACCGTTTGAAATCATGTGCGATGCTCTGATTTTCTATTGGCGCTGTTCTAGGACAGTGCATCGACAATAGGCAGTACGTGATTTACTACTCGAGTAGGACCTTGAATGACGCCCAACAGAATTATACAACGATCGAGAAGGAATTCTTGGCTGTTGTCTTTGCGTTAGAAAAGTTCCGGCTCTACTTGTTAGGATCAAAAACGATGATTTTCACGGATTACTCGGCATTGAAATATCTCATGACCAAGAAGGAAGCAAAAGCCGATTGATTCGGTGGATCCTTTTGCTTCAAGAATTTGACCTGGAAATTCGGGATAAACGAGGTATAGAAAATGTGGTTACTAATCATCCATCACGAATTCCGAACGCACCTCTCATACAAGCTCCAATCAATGAGGATTTTTCAGACGAGCACATCCTAACAATTTTCAAGGAACCCTAGTATGCGGACATAGTCAATTACCTGGCCACTGGACAAATACCCGCTGATTGGACAAAGCAAGACCGGTGTCGTTTCTTTGTCCAAGTACAGTACTTCTTCTGGGAAGAGCCGTATCTTTTTAAGTATTGTTCTGACCAGATTATTCGACGATGCATGCCAGAGGAAGAACAGAGGAGTGTGCTAAGCTTTTGCCATGAACTTGTATGCGGAGGACACTTCGGTCCCCGCAAGACTGCAGAGAAAGTTTTACAAAGTGGGTTTTACTGGCCCACTTTGTTCAAAGACTCATTCCACTTTTGCAAGACATGTGCAAATTGTCAGAAGATTAGGAAAATTTCAAGAAGAGACATGGTGCCCCTGAACCCGATCCTTGAAGTTGAAAATTTTGATGTTTGAGGTGTCGACTTCATGGGACCATTCCCTAATTCCTTCGGCAACCAGTTCATTTTGGTTATGTAGATTACGTCTCTAAATGGGTAGAAGCTGTGCCAACTAAGACCAATGACAGCAAAGTGGTTGTCAAATTCTCAACGAAAACATCTTCTCCTGATTTGGCACCCCCAGAGTGATAATTAGTGATAATGGATCGCATTTCTGTAATAGAGTTTTTGAAGGTCTGATGCGAAAATATTCCATCAATCACAAGTTATCCACTCCGTATCATCCCCAGACAAATGGACAGGTCGAAGTCACCAATCGACAAATCAAGCTCATTTTGAAAAAGACTGTCAGATAAAACCAAAAAGATTGGCCAGTCAAACTCAATGATGCACTGTGGGCATACCGCACAGCTTTTAAGACAGTCTTGGGGATGTCTCCTTACAGAATCATATTCGAAAAAGCCTGTCATCTGTCAGTCGAGTTAGAACACCGTGCCCTATGGGCCATTAAGCAACTCAATTTTAATCTGGCTAAGCCGATGAGCTAAGGAGACTGCAGATCTTAGAATTAGAGGAGATACAGAATGAAGCCAATTAGAACGCTCGGATCACCAAAAATAGGACTAAACTTTTTCATGACCAGATCATACACCGGAAAACTTTGCCCCGAGAGACAAGGTTCTACTGTACAACTCGAGGCTTTACATTTTCGCGGGAAAGCTGAAGACTCGT